>MDKH01062348.1:0-37565 GCA_005239495.1 Nicotiana undulata
TAGTGTTATCCTTTAGTAATCACATTGCCAAAATATTTTGGCGTACAATAGGTACGTGACCAAGGACCATTCATGCCATAATAATGACATTATTTTCTTATATCATCTCAAACCTCCTTTGAGTGTGGTATATTCACTATCACTATCACGTTCATATTCTTCCAAGAATAAATATGTATTCATAAATCGGATGTTGTCACATTCTCATCATGAATGGACCATAATCATCTATATGTGCTTTACAAAATCTCATGTCAAATCAATGACAAATATTACTTTCAAAGAGTGAAAGATTATTTTGAGAATACTTATTATTCTCATTATCACAAATATGACGATTATAATTTCGTCTATTGCCACATCCACATCCACATCCACATCCATCGATACCTTCATGGTTAATAATTTGTCTTCTTTCAGACTTATCACATATTGCTATCACATTCTCTTAAGGGGATGAGAATGAAGCAAATTCAATAGGACGAGTTTCCACTTCTTTGCTCGCATACATGAATCTGATCATGGCAAGACATAGAAATTTTATCACTTCGGGTAGTTATAATTTCTTGCAAACTCTATAAGAGTTATAATCAAAATTTATTGTCTTTGCTTGAATTTAAAATTAAATTATAGAATTTCAAGAATTTAAAACAGAAAAATAAAGTAAAATACTTACCTTAAATCCAGAATTTAATCACGAAGAAAGTTCATGGAGAATTGACAATCATTATGCTCAATCCCAAAGCTTCTACTTAATTGGTTAGAGTCTCGTGCTAATAACGTATTATGAAATAATAAAAAAACAAGAACAATATTGCAGAGAAAGAGAGAAATGAAATTCTTATTGAATTTTGGGGTATACAATAGGGTAAGGGAAAAAATATCTCTACAATATACACATTCACGTAAATAGAATTTTATTTATAACCCCATTTTCCTCTAATATTTCTTTTTCTTTAGCCTTAAGTTTATGACTGAGCTTTCTCCCTCATCTGACTATTCATCTTTCTTCTTCTTCAGCTACTGAAAATTTGCATTCTCCAAGCAATACTCCAAAATTGTATAGCAACAAGAACCCTATATATTGCCTTGTTTACTGCATTGTTTTTTCAAAGTCTTGTATTGATGGAGACTTCAAGTGTTGACACAAACCCGAATTCTAATTCATCAACTCCACCTTCAAGCACCTTCGGATTTAATCTCACTCCACTTCGAGTCTTGAGGTACCCGCTTTCTACTTTCCTTGAATACTCCGGTTTGCTCCGGGTCCGACCCGACAACCCTGAAGCGGATCCCGATAACGCTGAATCAATATCTAATAGTGGTAACAATAATGCTAGTAGTACTGGGGAAGTTTCAATTAGGATAATTGAAAATGATGGGGTTAGGAGTGAGGGTGTTGATGTTGATGTGATGGAGGAGAGGGGTTCTAGTTCTACGAGGAGTGGGGGTAATACGGATTCTTCTTCCTCATACCAAAGGTATGATATACAGCAAGCTGCAAGGTTGATTGAGCAGATTCTTCCTTTTTCCTTGCTCCTCCTAGTTGTTTTCATCCGCCAACACTTGCAAGGTATACTCTTTTTTAGTCATGTTACCAATTCTACTTTACATCATATGCTTTTATAACAGTAAGATTTCTATGTCAGTAGAAAATATAAACAACTTCTTATATTTTTTTTTTCTTACTTTTGTTTATATTATTATTCTATTTTGTATATTATTGGCTTAAGATGAGTTCATATAAAGTAACATGGTCAATGAGGAATTTAGCTTACCCCAATTTGTTTGTGACTGAGGCTTAGTTGTTGTTGTTGTTGTTCTATCATGTTTGGAGTTGCACACAAAGGCGGATCCAAGTTTTAAACTCGTTCAACTTTTAAGATTTTTAACATTGAACCCATTATATTTTTAAAGTATGGGTTCATATCCATTATTTTTGCAATTTTAATGAATTTTAAACATAAATTTCTACTCCGCATCGAAAGTTATGGGTTCAATTAAACCTGCATCTGCCACATTGCATCCGCCCCTGGTTGCACAATATTTTTGCTACTTTGTGGTGGTTAAAGTATTGAAGTTGAAACTGCACTGACATAAGCATGTTGTTAATGTATGGCAAATGTTACTGAACCGAACTTAAAATGAAGAAGAGTGTGAATAGTGAAACAAAAGTTCAAATGAAAACTGAACTCAAAGAAGAACGCCACCTTCCAAATGAGTGCAAGCAAGGTCTTTGTACAATGCAAAAGAGAAGGCAAGTCATGTGGAAATGACCTCGTTGTCCTAACAAAGCATACGAGGGTGCAAAGAAATATTTCGCATTAAACTATAATGGATGAAATCTCAGGGCAGATTAATCGGTTACTTAAAAAATATAATAAATGGAAACTCTGTAGATACTGCATTCGTTTTAGATATTTTTAGTGATACATATGCCTCTATGTGTGACATGCTGTCATATGGTATTATATGCCTGTACACTCGCTAAAATAAATGGTAATTTACCCTTGGAGTGAGAAGCCCAAGTTGGCATAAGTTGTGGAGACTCTTTGTTATATGTTCTTTTAGATTAATTTGTGAACAAGTAAAATTATACGTCTAAGACTGGCTATGCTGGCATCTGCAATTGGCTATGAGGGGTCACTTGGTATGTGGGTTAAGGGAAAATAATCCGGGGATTAGGTGCGGGATTATTTCATCCCGCGTTTGGTTGAATTTTTGCATCCGGGATTATTTAATCCCGCAATGTGGTTATTCTATCTCACATTGAGGGTGGGATAATAATCCCGGTATTAGTTAATCCTGGGATAAATACTAAAATGACAAAAGATATCCTTTTCCAAGGCTCTTCCCCAAGGTCTTTAAACAATCCAAGGTTAAAATTGAAAATAAAAGTTTATCCCAACTTATCTAGTATACACCAAACACATGTTTATTTTATAGCCGGTGTATCCCATTCTTAGGCCAATGAACCAAACCTCTACAAATAAAACTATATTCACTAAATAGTCCGGTCATTATTTAATCCCTGTACTCTAATCCCATCCCCGGGATAACTTTTTCTCCTACCAAATGACCCCTGAAGGCTTGAGGCTTAACTCACTAGCTTCAATTGTCAGCTGCAGTTGGTATCCTCATCCCGGGTCATGTTGTTGGGGAAAATCTAAAAGCTGGCAACCTGTCATTCTATTACCTAGGAATCAATCCGGATATGGGCTCTATCAGTTTTTGCGTTGGTGCTTCTATTGATTGATAACTATTACCATGATATTGACCCGGAATGTTATGTGATGTTTGATGTAACTGCTGAAGGGGAGCTTTTTGATGATGAGAGTAATACATTTTTGTTCTATGACCACTCCTACTCATTACGAATCTGTTGTGTGCTCACTTCTTACAATCACTGAGACTAATGAAAAGAAATGTGAAGATAGAACTCTAAAAATATGTAGGAAAATGCCTTTGAAAATGATAAACAGCTCCATGAAATTTTTTGACGTGTTGGGAGGTTCGCACAACTCTTTGCCTTTTTAACTTATCATGTTACTTTCTAAGATGTGATTGGCCTGTTTTCTTTTTCCTAATATGGTTATATTTTGATGAACATTCCCCTAAAGACGTTTGACAGTATTATCTGTTTTTGCCTTCTGGCAACATTTACTGGAATACTCCGAATTTCAAAAGAGTAATGTATATTGTAACAAATGAAACTTTCAATTAATCCTAAATGAAGTTTTCAGCCTTGGCAAGCAGTATATGTTGAAGTGCATTATTGATTAATCTTAAGTTTATAGATGGGGACGAAAAAAACGATGGTGTCAATTTTCACCTTCGTCATGGAGACTAGTGCATCATGATGCATGTTACTGAAGTGGAGTTGCTGACAGCATGAATAGACTTAGTGCCCGATAAAGTTTGACGAGTGCTGCATAATTTAAGCTGACTTTCAAGTTTCAATTGGTTTTTCCAGACATGGATCACTTATCAATATTGGCAATTCTTGTACCAATTTCATTGCTAAAAGTTTGATTATTCACATATACATGCAAAAAAAATAAAAATTCAGCTGAATGAGTCCTTCATTTCATTCTCTAATTCATGCTTTGCAGGTTTCTTTGTCACAATTTGGATCACTGCCTTCATGTTCAAGTCAAATGACATTCTTCGAAAGCAGACAGCTCTAAAGGTGCAATTGTGCTCCATCTTTTAAATGTATTTAGTTTTACTTGCTGTGCAACATTTATCCTCTTTGAAGCTCGATACAAATATTAAAGCGCACTCGGAATATGGTCATACTGAAGTGCTGATGTTTGCAGGGGGAGAGAAAGATCACTGTCCTCCTTGGTTATTTTCTGGTGTATATGCTTCATGTTATTGGACTCTATTGGTGGTATCACAAAGATGATCTTTTCTATCCATTACTTATGGTTCCCCCGAAAGTTATTCCACCGTTTTGGCATGCTATTTTCATCATCCTGGTAAATGGTATGATTTTTTGATACACTTAACACTTCTACTCTTTGTTATGCATACATTTGTATTATGCTATACACATCTGGCCACCTTCTAATAATTTGCCAATATTTGTGTTTTAACATGAATAATTGCGTTGGAAAATTAAATCAGAGTGCTTTTATGATGTGGCAATTTAAGATCAGATATTTCTTCTGTTTCTGAACATTATTCTAGTTTCCCTCAGATTAAATTCACGTGCCATTGCTCTGTTTTTCCTACTTGAGGGTTTGGGAGATAGGACACTGCAATCATATAATAGAAAACCTACTTCCTTCGTAGTCCCCTGAACACCTCCCCCCTCTTCCCCCCCAAAAAAAAGAAAAATAAATAAACAAGAAAAAGGAAGACCCCTCTGCTTTCATCAGTAGCGATCTTTCTCTACCAATCAAATAAAAGAAAGAAAAACCCTATACTTAGCTCCAGACCCCTTAGAAAATGAAGGAGTGTAAAAAGGAGAAGGAAGAATATTATACATGAAATCGTACAAGGGAATTATTCATGAAATCATACATGGGAGTTATTCATGAAATCATATCCTTGATGACCCTATATCAGGTGCCCGTTATGCTTTAATAGTTCATTTTTTCCATGTAGATAGTGATTGTTCCACTCTATATTGTTTCACATTTCCAACGTGGTCCGGCCCTTCCACCCTGCCATAGTGGGAGCTTGGTGCACCGGGCTGCCCTTTCAATGTTGTACTAAATAAATCTATCTTCATCTTTTTGGGGAGCTATGAAGGCTCTTAACTCTAGACATATCATAGGAAGGAGCATCAGTAATGTTGTTTGATAATTTCAAGAAGAAGAAAGAGCTTCTTGTATTTATGTATATCTATTCACATCAAGAGTATTGACATTTATACAATGAATCCTATGGCTAAACTAGGAAAATAAATCAGGAATTGCTACAATCAAGCTACAGAATAAAATCTGCCTATAACTAGGCTAGAGAATAAAATCTAATCTAATCAAATCTTTCTACTAATTACACTAATCAACACTCCCCCTCAAGTTGGTGCAAAAATGTCGCACATGCCCAACTTGCAAACCAAAGTGTGAAAAGTCTTTTTGTTGAGACCTTTTGTGAGCACATCCGCTAGCTGCTTTTCTGACGATACATGAAGCAAACTCAAGGTACCACCAACAATCTTTTCTTTGATGAAATGTCGATCAATTTCAACATGTTTTGTTCTATTATGTTGAATAGGATTATGAGCTATACTAATTGCATACTTGTTGTCGCATTATAACAAAAGCTTCCCTGTCTCAGACAACTACATTTTGTTTCTTGCTTCTCCAAGTAACTACATTCCCTCTCACGGGTGTACAATAACCAGATGTAGATCATCTGTCATCTAGAGATTTACCCAATCCGCATATGTAAAGGCTTCTATCTGGAGGTGGCCATGTTTGGAGAAAAGTAGACCCTTTCCTGGTGCTGACTTCAGATATCGCAAAATGTGAGACAACTTCCATATGAGGATCTCGTGGATCGTGCATGAACTGACTCACCAAGCTAACTGAATAGGCTATGCCGGGTGTAGTGTGAGAGAGATAAATGAGTTTTCTAACCAACCTCTAATATCTCTCTTTAGCTATGACTTTCCAACCCCAGTTTGTAACTTGTGATTGCTTTCACTTGGAGATTTTGCTGGTTGCAACCTGTCATACCAGTTTCTTTCAAGAGTTCTAGGATATATTTCCTTTGAGAAATAAAGATTCCTCCTTTTGATGTAGCAACCTCATTTCCCAAGAAGTATTGCAACTTTCCTAGATCTTTGATCACGAATTCCTGGGCTAACAACTTCTTCAATCGGGCCATCTCTTCATTGTCATTCCCTGTCATTACTATGTCATCAACATAAACTATGAGAAGAGTGAGTTTACCCTTTTAGTGTTTCATGAAGAGGACATGATCGACATTACTTTGTTGGTAACCGAAGGGGATCATCGCTTTGCAGAATCTGTCAAACCAAGCTCTTGGAGATTGCTTCAGTCCGTACTAGGCTTTCTTCATTCCGCACACTTTTCCTTGACTTTGTTCAGTATCAAATACAGGAGGAATCTCCATATACACCTTTTCTTCTGAGTCGCCATGAAGAAATGCATTCTTCACATCAAACTGTTGTAAGTCCCAATCAAGATTAACTGCACAAGACAAAAGAATTCTAATAATATTCATTTTTGCAACAGGGGAAAATATCTCCTGATAATCCACTCCATAAGTTTGAGTGAACCCTTAGCCTCCAGTCTTGCTTTGAATCTTTCAATCGAACCATCAACTTTGTGCTTCACAGTAAAGACCCATTTGCAGCCAACCAATTTCTTATTCAGTGGTGAAGTGACAAGATCCCAAGTCTCGTTCTTTGACAAGACCTTCATTTCTTCAATCATAGCTTGCTTTCATTTAGGATCTACAAAAGCTTCCCTCCAATTCTGGGGAATAGACACAGAAGAAATAAACAAGGCAAAAGCTCTATAGGAAGGAGATAAGGAATTATAGGAGACAAAGTTAGATAAGGGATGTTTGGTGCAAGTTCTAACTCCTTTTCTGTGAGGAATAGGTACATCTAACTCACTAGGAAATGTAGATAACTCACCAGTAGAAGAGGTTTCAACAACAAAAGAAGGTTCAGCTTCAGCAGATTGCATGGTGACTTCTTCAGCTCTTTTTTTTCTTGAATAAGTTATCAAATCAGGTTTATCCAGACGCCCAATAGTCTCCCCTTGAATTCTTTCTTCAAATTCACGTTCTCCTGTCTTAGTGGCTTCACAGTGGGAATCATTTCAATAGTGGGAATCATCTCTTCATCCTTATAGCTCTCCCTCTGAAGAGGTGATGGTGTTTTATTACATAGGGCTCATATTCTCGGAAGGTAACATCCATGCTGACGAAGGGTCTCCTAGAAGGAGGATGATAGCATTTATACCCTTTCTGTGTTGGAGAATACCCATTAAAGACACATTTAATAGCTCTAGGATTAAGTTTTCCCGAACTCCTAGTGTGAACAAAGCAAACACAGCCAAACACCTTTGGAGGAACAATATAATCATTCTTACTCTTCAAAGCTTCCAAAGGACTCTGAAAATTGAGGCTTTTAAGTGGCATTCTACTGATAAGGTAGGCAACTACTAGAATGACATCCCCCAGTTAGGGATGCTCGTCGATCGGTACGGTACGGTATTTAGACATTTTGGTTCGGTATTTTTGGTATTCGGTTTCGTAAAATGCTATACCAATAACATACCTAATTAAATTTGGTATGGTTCGGTTTTTCTCCTTTCGGTTTCGATTTATTCGTGTTCAGTAACTTCGGTTTATTCAGTTTGAATACTAACTAGTGCATAGAGTCATAGACGGTATTTTCTTAATTAAAGTACTCAGAAGTACAAAGCTAAAAACGTTTGTTGACCAAGGTTTTGTCCAAAACCAGCAAATACCAACCTAGAGAGAGAAAACTTAGAGAAATATCTTGTTACTTGCTTAGAGTTAATTGATGAACTTAGAGAATAAAGGAAAGTAAAATTTTAGATTTATTATATTTATGTTATAATTAATAAAATGTGTATTGTGTAATATATATATCAATGTTATCAAAGGCGAAAAACGCAAAAAAGCTTTAAGGTCTATAGGGGCTTTAAGTGCAAAGTGCAAAAAAAAAAGTGGGCCTTAATGAAGAAAGATGCTAATGGAGAAAACCGATAAATATGTATGTGTAGTCCAAGACTAACATCTATCAACATGAATAGCAAATATATGGACAAGTAAATTGAAGAAAGTTTATGATAAAGTTTATGATAAAGTGAAATATCAATTGTTTATTGTCATCTCTTCAAGATTACACTCATTGGCAAGGAAAAGTATGCCTTAGAGCCTTGATGACAACACTGAAGCACCCGCTAAGCGAGGCAAAGCGCTCAACATGTTTTGAGCCTTGCTTCAGGGCTTAAGCGAGCCTTTGATAACACTGTAATATATATTTTGGTACATTATCGGTATTTCCTTTTAAAATACCAAGTACCATACCTAATACCAATTTCTTTTTTAGAACTTAAACCAAATACCACCGAATACCAAAATTTTCGGTTTCGGTACGGTAATTCCCAAATTATGCACAGCCCTACCCCCAGTAAGGTTTTGGTAAATTCATAGTAAACATTAGAGATCGTGCCACTTCTAGCAAATGCCTATTTTTCCTTTCAGCAACCCCATTTTGTGCACTAGTATAAGGACTAGTTTAGTGGATTATTCCAAATGGCTCCAAATAAGCACCAAAATCTTTACCCGTATATTCTGTGCCATTGTCAGTTCGCAAGATTTTGTCTTAACCTCAAATTGGGTACAAATCATCTTATGAAACGACTGAAACCAGGAGAAGACTTCATTTTTTGCCTTTAACAAATATACTCAAGCCATCCGAGGCAACAATCAATAAAAGTAACAAATCATCGACTACTAGACAAGGAAAACCGATTGAGTGGGACCCATACATTAGAGTGAATAGTCGAAAAAGGGATAGTACTTTTATTATCACTTAAAGGATAAGAGTTTCTAGTGTGCTTGACATATTCACAAGCTTTAACAAAGATTCAAACTCAGTTCTAGAAAACAAACTAGGATATAACATTCTCAAAAAAAAAATTCATTCTCAAAACAAACTAGGATATAACTTCTTTTGAACAAAAAAGGATGGGTACCCCAACCGTCTATGCCACTGTATTATTTCTTGGTTGGCGTTCTTATTTCCTCCAAAAAAAGGCTTGACCAAAGGCTCGAGTTCCATCAATCCAATATAAGTCATCATGCAATCTACCACTGCCAATCCTCTTCCTTGTTTGAAGATCCTGAAACACACAATAATCAGGGAAGAACTCGACACTACAGTTTAGTTTTTTGGTGATGGCGCTAACAAATAACAAGTTAACAGGAAACTCAGGTACATGAAGAACGGATAACAATATAATATCAGGTGTGCAGACTGTTCCAGAGACAAGAGTTAGAGAGCAATTGGCTGTTCTGACACAATCCCCTTTGGGACTAGGAGAGTAGTTTTGAAAGCCTTTAGAGGAGCCTGTCATGTGTCTATTTGCACCAGAATCAATAGTCCAAGAATTAAGATGGGCATTAAAGGCAATACCTGACTGCACACATAATTGGAAGTCCCAACATTAGAAGTGTCAAGTTTGTTTTGGAGACGGCGAAGGTGCTGAACTTCCTCTGAAGACAAAGTTTCTCCTCTGAATGTTTCCACATTTTCTGCAATATTAGCTTGACCCCTTGATAGACCGACACGCTTGCCTCCACGACCTTTAGTTGTCTACCATGTAGTTTCCAGCATGTCTCTTTTGTATGTCTTGACTTTCCACAGTAATCATAGTGTAAGTGATCTTTATCAGAAGTGAACGCCTTTGTTTGCTCATGAGACACAGTTAACCCAGACTTCTCGGTTGGTGCGGAATAAAGCATGACTCCTCCTCGGCTCTCTTCATGTTGAACATAAGAGTATGCATCCTCAAGAGAAGGAAAATGAACTTTACCAAGAACTTGAACCCTGATCTGATCGTACTCAGGGTTCAAATCGACCAAAAAATCATATATCCTTTCCTTTTCAACCAATTTTTGAAAGAGAACTGCATCATCGGTACACTTCGATTGGAGATCCTGATAGTAGTCAATTTTCTGCCATAACCCAGTTAACTCGGAATAGTAGTCAGTGATAGTCAATTCACCTTGCTTAGTGGTATGAATCTTATTTCGAATTTCAAAGACCTGAGCGTCATTTCCCTTACGAGTGTAAGTCCGCTTAGTGGAATTCCATATCTTTTCAACAGTATCAAGCAATAAATACTGTTTAGAAATTCGAGGGTGCATAGTATTCAAAAACCATGTCATAACTAGGGATTTATCTGAATCCCATTGACTTATAGCTAGTATCAGTCACAACAGGTGCTTTCTTTTCTCCCGTAATATAACTAAGCAACTTCTTGGACTTAATAAAAAGCAAAGAAGATCTTAACCAAGCAAATATATGTACCAGTCCCATCCAATTTAATTGCGCTAACTTGTTAAACAGAATTAACCATTTGTGAAAGAGAATTATCTGTTGATTTGGTGTCCCCAATTATTTCTCAAGTAGCAGTCCAGAAGCCAAACCTGAACTCCAAGGATGAGAGACAAAAAAAAAACAGCAACCTTTGCTCTGAAATAAGAACTGAGAAGCTGAAACCCTACCTCCGGTGATAATAGGATTTTTTTTGGAACTGGGGTAGGGTCGGAATGTGCTGGCGATCTGAAAGGAGCAAAAAGATTCCAGAAGAAGTCCCCGGAAAGCTGTCCACTCGCCGACGCGTGACATTAACGCGCGCCGGAGTAGGAGGTGTTGGTGGCGCGTGGAGAGGTTTTTCTCGGAGCTGCTTACTGGATTTTGTCGCCGTCGCCTGAGGAAGCTTGTAGTGGTGTTAGGTTTTCAACACTACTTGTATATAATTGCTCCGATGCGTACACCCATCGTGAGGGAGGAAAAACTCGACCTCTTTCAAAAAACTGGAACCCTATAGTGCTGCAGAGGGAGGAAACTCACCTCAAAATGGCAGCAGAGGTTCTGATACCATGATAATTTCAAAAAGAAGAAAGAACTTGTATTTTTGTATATCTATTCACATCAAGAGTACTGACATATATACAATGAATCCTATGGCTAAACTAGGAAAAGAAATCGGTAATTGCTACAATCAAGCTACATAATAAAACCTGCTTATAATTAGGCTAGAGAATAAAATCTAATCTAATCAAGTCTTTCTACTAATTACAACAACAACAAGAAACCCAATATGTTCCCAATAAGTGCGGTCTGGGGAGGGTAGTCTGTACGCAGACCTTACCCCTACCTAATGCAGGTAGAGAAGCTGTTCCCCATAGACCCTCGGCTCAGGAAGGGTAAGAAGAAGATGAGGAAAGCAAGGAAGGAAGAAGGGAGGAAGAGAAAAGAAAAAGAGAGAGATAAAGGATAAGTAGTACCAAATAATAGCAACATGGAATACAATACCTGAGGCGAACACAACCACATAACGTAATAAAAAATCTAAGAATATGAAGGGACATGCATGCTACTAAGACTATCGGCGAACAACTAAAAACTACCCACTAACCTTCTACCTTAATCCTCGACCTCCACACCCTCCTATCAAGGGTCATGTCCTCACTGAGCTGAAGCAGCGCCATGTCCTGTCTCATCACCTCTCCCCAGTACTTCTTAGGCCTACCTCGACCCCTTCTCACCCGGGTCTTAGCATCATCATAAAAATCCTTAATCACCCTAAAGTATGCTACCGGAACGCCGCTAACCTCCAAACACCTCCACTGGACCTCCCTCGGGACTTTGTCGTACGCTTTCTCTAGGTCAATAAACATCATATGCAAGTCCTTCCTCTCCCTGTACTGCTCCACTACTCTCCTTACCAGACGAATCGCTTCCGTAGTCGAACGCGCCGGCATGAATCTACTAATTACACTAATCAACAATTGTTATATCCAGATACAATGCTGCGGCAGGCAGCAATGGCTTTGAAGTTGGCACTGCTTATGTATTACAAGAATGGCAGGGGCCACAATTTCCGTAGACAGGTATATTATGAAGCCAATGTTTTATGTTTTATCAGGCGATTTATTGATTTCCTCTCTGTTTTTTGCAAAGAACACTGAACTTGATTGGTCTCTTAGGGCCAAATGCTGACTCTGGTGGAGTATACCCTGCTTCTATATCGTGCATTATTACCGGCTCCTGTCTGGTATAGGTTCTTTCTCAACAAAGAATATGGAAGCCTTTTTTCATCACTGACAACAGGATTGTACTTGACGTTTAAGCTTACATCAATTGTTGAGAAGGTAAGGTCTTTGTGCAGCTAATTTCTGTTGGTGGTTACCAAAATTAAATGGAAAAGCCACCGTCCTCCCTAACTCTCCCCACCCTCCCCCCGGCAGGGGGGGGGGGGCACCCATTAATTTTTATACAAATTTGGCATGGTTTCCCTCTCCGTCACACTTAGTTTCTGGTCCGCAGGTTCAATCATTCCTTACTGCTTTGAAGGCATTGTCGATTAAGGAAATCCATTATGGGTCACATGCCACACCTGAACAGGTATCATTTTGTCATTGGCTTGCAATGTTTCTTCTCTATTTTACAGTTTGAAGCAGTTATATTTATGACAAATCGATGCACTAAAATTGAAAAATATACTTGTGTAAGGTGGGAGGAAAAACTATTGTCCTCTTCGTGGATACTGAGAGGGTAACATCCCGATATTATTTTTTCGTTGTTTTTCTTTGGTCTGATGATAAATTTCATGTTGCTTCCTTATAGAAACTTTATTCCTGTATAGATTGACCGTATCTTTTTTGTAAGCTGTTGAGTTGTGTTACCAACATTGAAGTGTGTCGTACAACATCTATGTTGTTTGCGCTCTTCGTTTCTTTACCTATCTTTAAGCTACCCACTCTTCTTTTTCCAAGTAGGTAATGTTGGTACAACTTCTAAATGAATATTGACTCAGTGGTTTATGCATACGGACATGTAGTAGATTCCAAAGATCTAAACCCTCGTTTATGGACTTTAATCTCAGTTTGCTAAAGACAATTTACATTCGCAAAGCTGTTGCCTTTTCTTGGTGTCTAGGTCAAATAGTGGAAAGTGTGCTTAGGAGCACCAAATGTAAAGTTGCGGAGCTGAAGTTGGGGTGTTTTTTGACAATTTCAAGTAGAAGCAATCTAAAGCAATCCCCAGTTTAATATACTAACAGACAGATCTGCGAGACATAAAATAGCAAATGTAAAAGATTAAAGTGACACTAGGTCTGAAGCTATAAATGACATAAAGATCCACTCTTTTATGGAGTGTCCTTAGATTCGTCAGTCCTTTTTCTATCAGTTAGATAGTTACTACTTTCTTAGAGAAGCTGTAAAGATAATCTTCTGTGTTCTTAGAGTTGCTTATATGGAACGAGCATATATGGAACGAGCAGTAAGCATATTATCGCTCATTTTGGCAAGGAAGAGAATTACCTAATTAGATATCTTTCCTTTTCCTTATATATTTAATTTGCAATTCTCTCATGTAATCTTACCTTTTATGTTTCAACCAGGTAACTGCAGCTGGTGATCTATGTGCTATTTGCCAGGAGAAGATGAATGCACCAATTTTGTTACGTTGCAAACACATCTTTTGTGAAGACTGTGTCTCAGAATGGTGAGTATTGTCATTCTTTATTACTAACAAGGTAATTAAATATTTTATTAATTAAATATAGAATATCCTTAAGTATCCTATAGAATTCCTATTAACATTTTTCATTCAAGTTCGATGAATCTAGCCATATGTTGATCTAGACACATTCTAGTAACATTCAACACGCTCCCTCAAATTGGCAAACCAATTTGAAATTGCTAATTTTGATTACCACCAAAATGTTGCTGGGATAGTGCACAATCACCAAAGAATTGCCACCAAAATCTCACTGGAATAGTGAACAATCACCAAAAAATTAAGCAGTGTTGGAATTCTTTTGTCGCAGAAGTCACTGGAAACTGCGCAGCAAAATAAAGTGCTTCGTGGACAGCATATAGAGGTTTGGTGTTGTAAATCTCCAAGGCACTATTAGCATAGCTTGAATTGGCAGAACAATAAAAGAACACACTAAGGTTTAGAGGAGGGTCACGGAGAGTAGAAAATGGAGTGCAGCGGTCGTGCGTAGAGAGGAACAATGTTGATCGCCAGAGAGAAGTTTCTCTAGTTCCGGGGAGAAGATGACGCTGATTGTTTGAGAGAGAAGCACCATCATTCACCCAAAGAGGAAACAAAGAAGAAAAACATTAGCAGGGCATGTGGTGTAAGGCATTCCCGCCGGTAAGCGGAAGTCACTTAAATCTTTACTTAGATTATAGAGGCTCTGGTATCATGTGAAAATAGATGTGGAAATTCTTGTTGAATTTGGTCAACAAGCACTTTATAAGAGGGGCTTCTTGCATAGGAATCTTAAGTTATTTACAATGAAGTAAATAATCATTCTCTATGCCCAACAAGATAAGTTAATATATTATTTATTAAATACAGGTTATCCTATAGAATATTCTGTAGTATTTTCTTATTCAAGTTCGATGAACCTACACATTTGTAAATCTATACACATTCTCCTAGCTTCCATTGTTTGATGTCGCTCCCCTCTCCAACACCTGCCTCTCTACTCTCTGAAATGACCATTCAGTTGTTGCTCCTCTCTGAGACGACCGTGCAGTTGTTGCTCCTCTCTTTGACAGGCAGATGTCACTCTTATCGGGACTGTTCAGGCGCCGCTCCTTTCTCAAATGATCATTTAGGCATGTCTTCTCTCCCGTGAATTTAGGAGCCATTCTTCTCTCCAACAACCAGCTGGATTCCTCTCTCCTGCAATAACCTTTGCACCATTCCTCTCTCCGGCAGCCGACACCTCTCATCTCTCCGGCAACCAGCACCACACATCTCTACAATCATGCACCGCTAATTTCTGCGGTGAATGTTCAGGCATTGCTTCTCTCTTCTACGTCCATTTAGGCATTGTTTCTCTCTTGGATGGTCAGCTGCTCATCTCTCCCATGATTGGCTGCCCTCCTCTCTTCAGCAAGGTGCCTTCCTCCCTACAGCGACTAAGGTCTTTATCTAAGACTTGATTATTTTGTAATTAAAACATTATTGCGCTATACAGAATAATATTTACCTAATCTAAGGTATAATATTAGACTCTGTTTTAAAAGGCAGAGTAGGGACTCGCCCCGGGGCGGAGCACTCGTAAAACGTCCCTGGGCTTATGTGTGGGGTTTAGTTCCATGAGACTTACGCTTCGGTTGTCAGAGCTTACGCCCCGGACATGCCCAACGCCCAGCGTATTGGGCTCGCCTAATAGAACTTTATGCAATTGTGTGTAACTAACCTTGTAAATCATTAATTTTTCTTGATAAATCATTGACTATTCAAAATTACTTTTTTCTCAATCATTAATCATTAAATTGAGAGTATTTTATGTCATAATTAAAATAAAAATTATTGCATGTTATCCACTAAGACTGTTATGATAGTAAATTTTAAATAAATCTTCAATTTAAAAGTATTTATGTTTTAACTTTTGTCATGTCTTTAATATATAATAGTCCATAACTTTTTTATAATTATTTTCCTAAATATTTTTTTTTTCAAGTTTACGAGATACAATACTTATTAATTTGATAGTCCATTATTAGCTAGTAACTATTTACAAATAATTAGTTATCATGGTATAGTATGGTGAATTATGTGTCACTTTATTAACTTATTGAAACTTAAAAATAAATGATGCTAGAGAATCATATTTAAATTGTGAATTGTGTTTTTGTATAAATTCTCTTTCAAATAGAAAGCATATTAAATAAAAAGAGTATTTAAAAAAACATCAAATTATAGTATCAAAATTCTTTCAAAATTCATTACTCCTTAAGTAACGACGTTGCAACTAATTTGCATATCATATATATGTCTTACTTTTCGTATTATTCATAGTTGAATTATAATTTATAAATATTTTAAATAGATTATTTGTGATAATTTTGTGATTTTAATGTATTTTTTATAACTATTTTTTATTTAATACTATCTTACAATTTTTGAAATTAATAAAATTTAAAGATCCGTGGGACTTACGCCCCATGTCTCGGGGCTTACGCCTCGCCTCGTCAGAGGTAAAACGCCTCGCCTCACAGCCCCGCCTTTTAAAACATTGATATTAGATAATCATATCATTTTCAAAAAAATTTTAGATATATCATATCTGCAGATTCTCGTAGATTCTCACCGTAGATTCTCACCATAGTATAGCCGTATCAAAAAGATTCTTACCATAATATAGAGATTGGTAACATACTAAGGTCCTGGGTATACGTCTCACCGCCTTCCATTATTTAAAAAAAAGTTTATCGCGTGCTTGGCCCAGCATAAAAGAGTCTGACCTGCACGTATAGTTTGAACTTTTTAATGAGGTGGTCAGACATTTCAGACATAATGCATGTGATTCATGTGTGCTTTTTTCTCATTGGTCCTGTAACATTAATTACTAAGTGCTTCATAGCATTTTGCTTCTAATAAAATATTTGAAGTGCTTTAAACTATCATCAGCATTTGTGTTTATCCTGCCATGTATTGCTGGTGAAGGCCATAGCCCATAGCCCATAGGTAGCCATTGGAACAAGAGAATGCCTACTGGAATATTTAATGAATGCCATAAGTGTCACTAATTGGGCAATGTACGGAAAGAACTCTACTTGCTGACATTGAGATGCATTTGTATCTTAGAACCCTTTGGAACTCTCTGAACCAGTTGTCATGACCATTAGTCAAAGTAAATGTAGTTTGCTCATAGAGCGAGTTTTTATCTAATTGAAAATAGTCGCTAGTCCCTAATTTGGGGAAGCATATCATGTATCACAAATGAATTCGTCTTGCCCTCAGAAGGAAAAGAAAACTGTGATTGAGATTGCTGTCATTTTCAATTTTGGTCTAAAGATGTTTCCATTGGCTAATCTGGTCTATTAAAGCAGACCTTAATGCTGAAAAGGAGAACCACGGAGGAAAAGGAGAGAGAGCGCCTGTGTTCACATGTGGTATTTTAGAAGTAGGAACTGCTCAATCATTATTATGTTCCCGCTTTCCTTTTGAGAAAAAAAAAATTGATCTTTAAATCAATTTGCTTCTCTGCCTTATTGCTTGGCTGTTGCCTATTATCATGGACATATTCTGAATGCTAAAAAAGTGTTATGTCTATGCTTGTGCTAACAGTTAGTGTCCTCTAAACACCATGTTTCAGGTTTGAAAGGGAAAGAACTTGCCCTTTGTGCAGAGCCTTGGTCAGACCTGCTGATCTAAAATCTTTTGGAGATGGATCGACTAGCCTTTTCTTCCAGTTATTCTAAATATAGATGTTACACCAGAGTGAATATCTTTCCGTGGTAGTGGCATTATCCTCGACTTTGCCAGTTCCTGAGTTATGAAATTACCTGATTCTGGGGGTTGCCCTGTTAAGGTTTCCACGAGGATCTTGCGTAAGAATGGGCTCTGCTCTTGATGCAGTTTCTCTGAGGATTTGGTGGGGATGAGAGGATGTCCTGATCCAATATCAGTACAAATTGTGCTTCATTTTTTTATACAGAATATATTTGTGTAATGTTATGTAATAGTTCACAAAATTTAACCACAAGCATTAAAATTTTGTTTCTTTTTCAGGCCTGTACAGTTCCTCATCATCATTTCAACTTGAGAAAAATTAATATCCGAGTATATCCCATGTATCATACAACACTAATGAAATACAAGTGATGCTGTTGGGGCCGGTGACGCTCGCGTCTTTATTGGCTATGAGTTTATTTTATTTCCCAAGCCTCTTATGGTGTATCTCATTTTGTTACCGTCCTTTTAACCTTCCTTTTAAAAACAAGTGCTTAATGCAGCGTATGGCTTTTTCTCTTCCCTAATTCCAGAACTTAAAGGCCTTCGGCTGGTATGTCAAGGTCCTATGACAAGGCAGCCCTGTGATCACTCTTGCTGATCCTTCCCCCCAAAAAGAGATACTTATTTTGTGAGAACCTTTCATGTAATATTAAATATGACACTCATTCCTTTTTAGTATTTGTTCTAAACTATTTGACACTGATTTATTTTTGTTTAACTTGAACAACTTACAAGAATTTGAATTTATTAAATTGTTCGCGATACAATTCTGATTTGGTGCTTTTTTAAATTTTTATTTTTTATTTTTTGAACTATCATGCGTGCGCAAGGGAAATTTGGATCATTTATTGATTCGTGCATGTCGTCGTTGTGCATGAGGCATGCTAATCTTCTATATCGTTCTCTTATTCGATGCTTACTCTTTTTTTTCAACTGTTCTCTTATTCGATGCTTACTCTTTTTTTTCAACCACAACCTTAGTTTTCTCCTCCATCATCACTACTCTAGTATATTTGTGACGATCATATTAATAAATTAAACTTCGTGTCCAGGTAAATGTTACGGATGGAGCAGAAAAAATTGAAACGTGTATATCTCTGCGTGCAAACATATGTTATTAGCATTAACAATCAAATGTGGAACGGCTAGAGTTGTGTCTACATTAGTACTGCTTCTTAGCTTTTCTTTATCCCAATCGATCACATGCAGTCGGCTGCGGAATTTTATTACAAACAGGAAAATGAAAAAGACCCTTTTATCAAAACTAATCAAACTGGTTCTGAAACCCGGTAGTGAGATTAAGCCATTGCCAACCAAGCGTTCCTGTAGCATCATCCTTTGCTTCTATCAGGACATGAAAGTTGGTACTACAAGGTCATAAATGTTTACTTTGAGCAGAGATGTCTAAACTATTGAACCAGAAACAATACCGAGTAAATTCAACACCATCTAGCTGTCATAAAAAGCACAATCAAATGATACTTGAGAATCCAGTAAAAGGAAAGCAATCACTTATGTACAGAGACGGTGCAAAGTTCCATGTATTACAGAATCAATTACATCAGTATAACAAATTACAAAGAAGAAAAAGACCGAAATGAAAATAGAATAACTGCCACAATACAGCAGATAATCTGAAAATTTTATATAGAGAGAGCCGCAAGAGCCATTATATACACATTAATCAGCAAACATAACTTATTATAAACTAGCGTTTTACTCCCTTCTTTTCAATTTCACATGAGAGTAAATCTGAGATTTATTTACAGGGGAAGTACTTCTAGAAACAGAACTATCTCTGCCTACTCTCTGTTTTCAGAAAGCGGACATATTCCTGCTGTACCATTTCTCCTCCATTGACAGGATCAAAGCAGCACCTATAGAAACTGACAGAAGTCCAAGAGATGAGAGAAAGGAGAACATTTTAGAAACGGTACAAACTTTTTAGTTCTAAAGCCAGAATACCTTGAACAAATGCTAAATATCTTCTTCTTTTTTTTTTTCCGGGGGGGGGGGGGGGGGGTTCAATGCTAAATTCTTACACCCTATTTTATCTACTCAATTACTCCAATCTCCACCCAAAGCGCCAAAAGAACATATAATCCAAAAGGTTAAACTGAATTTGCTGACTATCGTTGCAATAGAGTAACATATTAAGCCAGAAAAAAAATTGTTTAGTACCTTCCATCAGTGCCAGCAGTAACAACAGTGTTCTGAGAACCAAAAGCAACAATGTACTGGGTACATTCTGGCAAGTGAAACTGAGCAAATGACCACTCAGAGCTAAAGTATTTTGGCAGAACTCCTGAAAATTTGTATTCAGAAAAGAAATCAAATAAGAACAGTTCCAACAGAAAATTGACAGTGTCACCTCACCACTATGGATAAAGAGGTGAAATTTTGTGAGAATATCAAATCGGTTTCAGAAGTCAATCAACCTTATAAAACTTGGCAGTTAGAATAATACAGCATACTCATTACAAAATCAGTTTAAAACACTATGGCATATTCCTATTAATGTAATTATTATTGTCAGGGAAACATTGTACAGCCATTTCGGGTTGATGTCTAATTTCACAACACGCTCACCTTTCATGAAAGACAATGATGAACCAGGGTTGGCTCCAGTACTGGGAGAAATAAGTGCATCAAGAGAATTTGATGAATTTTGACACAATAATGTTGGAGTTCTAACAGCAGAATCAGCTGCAGCATCCTCGCCAACAACACGTACTCTTAGGCTGTACACATGGATGGTACCTTTGTCGCTAGAGACGGCCAACCACTGCACATTTGGTGATAGTGCAATACTATAGATATCTGCTTTGTCAACCCCTCTACGCACCTAACGCAAAGCATATGTAAGGAATTAAGTATTAGAGTCAACATTAGATGAAACAAGAGCCAAAATAGAAAAGGAATCATATAAAGCATGCTTTTAATCTAATAGGAAATTAGAGGAAAACATCTCAAAATCAGTATCCAAAACCAAAAGGTGGCCCCATTAATACCATTTTGTATTTTGTAGACAATTAGAAGTCTCAAAGATTTTGTAGATTGTCTCACAAGAGTATTACAGGCCCTAAAGTATTCTTAAGGGAGAGATTCTTAACAAACTAGCAGCAGAGTGAAGAGCTAAAGAAGACTCAACTAACAGGAGACAACAATTAATTCTTAAAGCTAAGTAGGCTTTTGATGTCCTGTCCATTCAGCAATTCCATATTCAACCATCAGAAACCAGACAGAAGTATACTTGAGAAATATTACCTCCCTAAAGCATGTAAAACCATACCTATACAGAAATTCAAAATATGCATCATACATACAACAACAACTACTACGCCTCAGTTCCAAACAAGTTGGGTTCGGCTATATGAACCCTCACTAACCACGTTATTCATTTAAATTATCTCAAGAAAAGTATTAAAAGTTTTGAATATTTCAAGTTCATTCCATTTTCAGTAGCATACATAGATAAATAAAATTTGAAGTTTGTACCATTTTCACCTATTGTAGTTTTGTCTATAAGCAACACTATAGAGTTTGATGCAAAAGGATCCATCTACTTAGCAATACCGAGTATAAAATACTTAATATTATACTCCTTTCTCCAATCTAAAGCGACATAGTTTGATTTTTACACAAAATTTCAAGACTACTTCTCAATTACATGTGAACTAGATTTAGAAGGAATTTAAAACTTGTTGAAGCCGTGAAGAGGACTTTAGATAGCAACTGAATATATATATATCTCCTCTCACCCTATGAAGATAAGAAATTTGTCAAGTCTCGATTTTGATATCAAGTTCTCATCAATTAACCAAGTATATCTTGCACATGCCAATGGAAAATTGATCAACTGGTGACAACTTATGAAGCCCCATAATCCCCCATTGCTCTAGAGACACCTAATTGCATGGAGATTCCCACCAATTGCCCATGGAATCTCTTGCTACCCACATCCACCCTGAAACTTCCTACCAAAACTCAAGTTTTTACCTAAGTTGCTCGGACACAGGTACGGGTGTCCGACACTGGTACGGATCTGGAGGTTGGATCCTTTGAGATGTAAATTCTAAAATTCGGGGATATGGATCTTAGTACAGATACGGGTATCCGGCTAAAAGTAAAATAAAAAATCTCTAAATTCTGAGAAAGTTTATGGAATACTTACGTATAGCTTGTAAAGAGTGGATTTCTTTTTATTTTGAAGCTGTAGACAAGTAAAGGATTAGTTTCCTAGAGTATGCTATTTTCTTCAAATTTACCCTATTATTAGTTATGATTTCTGGAATCAAACTGTATCTCGTCTCGAAATTTTCCGTCTGTCGTGGTCAAAGTACCCAAAATTATTTGACCAGATCCGGTACGGATCCTATATCCACACCCATACTAGTGTAGTGTCGACATGGGTGCAACACCTAAACTGCTGTGTCGGAGCAACTTAGGTTTTGATCCCTCACCTATGGCCTATAGAGTATAGACTCCCATAAAGCCCCACTAAATAACAATGCCCACATTTTATTAAAGAAATACTAATGGAATAACTCCCCTTCCTGACATCCCAAAGTGCTAACGCCCTCTTATTCCGAGCACTACAATACCTCCCATTCTTCCCCTAGTCAAGGTCATGACGCATTTCTCACAATTGACTCTGATATTTCTTCCACTTCTGATTCTGGCAAACACAGGAAACTTGCACCTCTGCCAAACTCATCTTGATGAAGGGTCACCCGAGTCATTCTTTTCTGTAACATTCACGATATTATTTTACTCTTTACATGAAATACACACTAATTCTCTCCCGCCTCTTTTGCTTCCGTCCTCCTCCCTATCGCTACTAATGAGAGGAAACTTTTAATTAATTCATTATACCTATAACACTTACGAATGTATGTTTATAAATTGTTTCATAGTTTGCAATTACATAACCTTTGTATGTATCCATTTTCCTTTTTGTGCTGGATCAGAGACGCAATGGCTTCCAAGTTAAGCTTTGATGAAAATAAGTACCTTACCACTCTTCATGGCACATTAACTAAAATTACTTTTCATATGGCCCATCCCACAAGATTGACTTATTTTACTAGGGCGCTGAGTTATACAATTACGTTCTTATATGCTAGTTTGACCTCAAGATGATTTCTATTGACCTTAGAAACTTTTCAAGTATGTACCTTAACATGTCAAAACTAATCTCCATGCCGGAAAGCTAATTCAGGAAAAATGGTAACGGGAATATTTGATGACTACGCCCGACTTTTATGAGAGTCTGGCACTAAGAAAACTGCAAAAGGAATGAGCCAACTTTGTGCTCATCCCTTGCTATCACCATTTGAATATCTAGTTCTTCAACAAAATTCCTCAGAAATGAGAGAAGAAACTACCTCTTGCAACTGAGATCCATCCATGGTGTTGAAGAGTCTTATCAAAGTTCCCCGAGTGCTTGCTGTTGCAAGAAGCAGCCCATCCATAGTCAAGGTTAAGCATGCCATCTGAGAATCATGCGCCTTGATCAACTTTGTCATGTTCAGGCCAAAATGCTCAACCCGGACCTGTCCTCTTCGAACGCCCGGGCAAGCCAATACAGATGTATTTAAATGGTGTGAGAGGCAGCAAAGTCCCCTGGGATTTCCCACAGTCTCTATCTGATGAAGAAGCTTCAGATCCATAAAGTTGTAGACATATATCTTGTGCTCAAGGACTACAACAATACAATCCCGTCTTAGTTTCACTGCACAAACGTCAGACCTAAATGAAAATTCACCAATACATCGGCTCTGATGATCATCCCATATAATAACTTTATTAGGTGGGTATTGGGCGTTAGTCCTGGCACCGACAAGTGCTAAAATGTTGCATCGGAACAACATCTCTACTATTCCAAACCCACCACTTTTTAGATCACGTCTGAAAGTCTCTTTGTAAGGATCACAGTTATATACACGAAAGCCACGGCTAGTGCCAGCAGCAAAGCAACTGTAATCCTGATTCCATGAAACAAAGTGTAGCTCTGTTTCATCATTATCACTGATCTCTGATTCAGAATGGCCAGAATGAGAGGCCCCGGGTATGGGGGATTCATATGTCCCATAGGCTGCTGGTGAAAGTGTCCCTCGAGATGGTGAGACAGTTGAACTCGTTGGGGATGAAAGAGTAGTCATCACCAAATGCAAACAGAAGCTATGGAAATCTACAAAATCAAATTTGAAAAAGCAGTATTAAGACGATAAGCAAATGTAAAACAATTAGTGTATACCTTAAGACAGCAAGGAACAAATATAAAAGCTCGTAACGCTTAATTCTAGAAGTGCGTGAGGCACAGAACGCAAAAATACATAACTACCAAAGTAGCATGAGTATCTTTTTGGTTTCCACCATCGTCAACAACAAAATTTGCTGTATAAAGTTTACTTCTTAGCCCACAGAAGAACCTCTATAGATCTAGAGAAACATTTATGTTTTAGAGGGCAGACAAACAATAACATTAATTATATTGGAATAAGAAATCAAAACTAGTTGAAGCTAAATTTTAGAAGACACTTTTCTGATAAGTTTTATATTTAAACAGTGATGAACCACGTGAAAAAGAAAATGCAAAACTTGAGACACTTTCTAAGTGTTGTTCTCTGCAAATTGTTTTAAAAAGTTCTAACTTTAAAACGTCTCGATCCTCTCCAAGAGCATGTCTTTGCAAATGCTACCACAAATTAGACGATCACTTGCTGAGACCAATTTGTCTCTGGGAAAATGTTCACAGCTTAAGAGCTTGATTCTTTGCAGGCTAAATTAAAGTGGCTCAGTGCATTTGTGTGAACCACATTCTGGACATAAAGCCTATTTCATCTATCATCACTCAATGATCTTGTTCTCTAATTTCCTGAAGAAGCTCAATTATTTCAGCACAGTGTACTCACTCTTCAAGCAAACCTCAGCTCACGTCAATTATCATTAGAATTGACTGGATTTTTAATCGTACAGTTTAAAATCACTTAACGAAAATGAAAAAATCAGAAAGATAGTAAACCCTAATTATCCACATTCGGGCATGTACTATTGAAAATGAAAAAAAACATAAATATGAGTAAAACGTGTTGACCTTTGCAATTGGTGAAGCTCAAATTTTGTGCTAGCGAATGCGATGTCACGATCAAAGAGAGAGATGCCCAGATCTTTGGGAGGGTGATTTGTGATATGTGACTTTCGATTGAAGGGAAGGATTGGAGAGGAAAGCACGACTGACGAGAGAAGAGTCCGACGGGTTATTCTGGTTATTTCTATTTTTTGGTGTGGAGATCCGCTGATTCGAGAGGATATTTTCAAAAAAAGACAGAGTGACACCATCATCGTTGGCATACATATGTTTAGACAAGTATCCAAGCGTGTACCTGTATAATAAATATATAAGTTTAAAAATTACGTGAATGTTATTAATTAGTGATGTATTTGAGTTATTAAATAAATAATAAAAAATATAAGTTCCCAAAAATAATAAATATTAATCACTAAGCTAGCTCAATAAAACAAAGAAATCATATTTCATATAAGTCTTTCTACGCCTTATCATGATTTATTAGGAGTTGAATATCTTATAAAAATAATTGTAATCTTTATTATCAAAGACCCTAAACAAATATCTAAAAAAATATTTTTGCCATAAATATTCAAAGATCGTAAATATGAATCTTTTTATCTTTTATAAATTTTAGACGGATAGGATAGAACTATAGTTCCTAGAAAAATATTGAATAACAATTTAAAGTCTTAAATAGCTAATATTGAATTGTAAGAAATAATATAATATTGTAGTAAAAAATATAGGAAGCTATCATTTTCTAGAATGAATATAAATAAAAATAATAATAATGATGACAACGTCTTTTGATACCTTTTGTCTTATGTTACATTCTTAATGCTCTAACTTAGCATTTTTAGCTATTTAACTTTTAATATTACATTAAAATAAAGTTTGCTCTATTTTTTTATTTCCTTCATGGCCGATGCTCTTCTTGTGAATATAAATTTATGTACCTTACAAGTTTTATCAACGTGATAAATAATTTTACTTACATAATGGTTTTGAATTTTTTTATTAAATTATTTTTCTTATTTATTAATTCAAAGACTTAATGATTTGTTGAGATTTTATGCTTTTTGTCACGACTCGAAATCCATTAAATATCGTGATGGCGCCGGACATCACTATCAGGCAAACCAACAATAATTACTTAATGTGTTTTCCATTTCTCAATATTTCAACAAGTACATTTCTGTCACGACCCAAACATCCCTCCGAACCACGTCGTGACGACACCTAGTCACTACGACTAGGTAAGCCTAACAATTCACATAAAATACCAATATCTGAAAACAAGGTTGACTTCAAATTGCAATAGATACTGAATAAACAAAAAATGATGTCGCTCGGCATGTACAATAACCAAACTCTACTAACACAGCTTTCCGGAATGTCATGAGTCACAAGATGTAGAAAAGGAAATAACATCTATATATAGTGAAGTCTAGTAAAAATAAATACAGAAGAAATGTTTGACACTGGGAAGAATAAAAGGGGACTCCTAGGTCTGCGGACGTGATAGATATACCTTGAAATCTCTAACAGCTGTCTCGAACTCACAGATACTGCGCTTGATAAAGAACACCTGAATCTGCACACAAAACATGTGCGGAAGAGTAACATGGGTACACCACAATTTGGTACCTAGTAAGTGCCGAGCCTAACCTCGATCGAGTAGTGACGAGGTCAGGGCCCTACTGGTAAGGGAAAATGAAATATTGCGGTAAATAAGGCTGAGATTTAACAAGGAAGAAACATAAAAAAAATAGCAGCTCAGTACACAACAAAACAACATGGGATCTCCCGAGATACCGTCTCGTAGTCCCAAACGTAAATGTGCCGAGGGATCTCCCGGAATACCGTTCCGTAGTCCCAAAGTAAATATGCAGTATAGGGGAATCTCCCGAAATACAGTTCCGTAATCCCAAAGTAAATATGCAGTACGGGGGGATCTCCCGAAATACCGTTTCGTAGTCCCAAAGTAAATATGCAGCCAAACAACAGAATTCAACAGTTACGACACGAAATCTTACAATTTAACCTAAGTACAAGCTAAGGAAAGACAGGTAAAATCACTAAACATGTTGCACGTAGTCCAGGTAAACAGTTAAGGCAAGTAGGCATGCTTTCTTAGTCTAACAAGATACTACACATGCTAATAAGTTCAAATAAAAGGAAAGACAAGTTATTATTTAATGAAAATCGGGTTTTACAAAACACGACGCTCATATATCAATAACATACCAATCCTATGGGGAGTTTCCCCCACACAAGGTTAGGCAAGCCACTTACCTCGAATAAGCTCAAATTAATCCGAAATAATGTCCTTTCCACGAATATCCGACTCCGAATGGCCCAAATCTAGCCAAAACCAATTGCATAACATAAATATAACTACAAGAAACTAATCTAGCGAACAAAATCTTTTTTGCGGTCCCAAAATTGCTCAAAAAGCCTCCCTGGGCCTACATCTAGGAATCAGGTAAAAGTTACCATATATGAACACCCACGAGTTCAGCCGTACCAAAATTATCCAAATTCGATGCCTAAATCCCACTAAAAACTTAGAAATTCGTTTCGGGAACTTTTTCCCCATTTTTCCAACTTTCTCACTCAAATTCCTTAATTAAATGAGGAATACAACAATAGATTAATGAAATATAACCAAAATCGAGTTAGGAATCATTACCGAATAACTTTCTCTGAAAATCCTTCAAAAGTTTGCCTAAATTCGAGTTCTCCAAGGCCCAAAATGTAAATGAGGACAAACCCTCGAAATTTCCCCTTTTCTGCCCAGCAAATTCGCTCCTGCGACCTCTTTATCGCACATGCGGTGCCGCACCTACGGAAATCCCATCATAGGTGCGGAAATGACTTAAGGGACCTGGGACCACTTTTACGATAAGGTGGACGTACCTTCGCGTGGGCACCTGTGAAAACTGTCCGCTTCTGCGGTCCTTCACCGCATCTCCGATTCCTCCCTCGCATCTGCGGGCATCGCAGATGCGCAACTAACCTCGCACTTGTGATCCCAACATGGGCTTCCCAACTCCGCTTCCGCACATAACCATCCACACGTGCGGCCCCGCACCTGCAGTTCCCCCACCGCAAGTGCGAAAACACCAGAAACTAGCAACATTCAGAAATTTTCTAAGTCTCAATTCCATCCGTTAAGCACCAAAAACTCACCCGAAGCCCCCGGGACCTCAACCAAACATACCAACCAATCCTAAAATACCATACAAAAGTAAAAAATGACACCACTAATCTACTCCAACTTCCGAAAATCCAATCCGAACCCGACATCAAAATTTCCACTGCCGGCCAAAATCGCCAAAATTCTAACTTTCGCCAATTCTAACCTAATTCTACTATGGACCTCCAAATCACTTTTCGGATGCGCTCCTAAGTCTAAAATTACCTAACGGAGTTAACAGAACCATAAAAATTCAAATCCGAAGTCGTTTACACACAAGTCGTCATCCGGTCGACTTTTCCAACTTAATATTCCAATTAAGAGACTAAGTGTCTCAATTCACTCCGAAACCAAACGAACCCTCCCGGCAAGACACAATAGCAGAAATAGATACGGGGAAAGTAATTAATAGGGGATCGAGGCTGTAACTCTCAAAACGACCAGTCGGGTCGTTACATCCTCCCCATCTTGAAACAATCGTTCGTCCTCGAACGAGCATAGAGACATACCTGAAGCTATGAAAAGATGAGGATAATGACTGCACATATCCCGCCCAGTCTCCTAAGTCGCCTCCTCGACCGGATGACCCCTCCATTGAACCTTTATTGAAGCAATGTTCTTTGACCTTAACTTTCTGACCTGCCTATCCAAGATAGCCACTGGCTCCTCAACATAAGATAGATCTATCACGCCCCGAACCTGGGGGGCGAGACCGGCACCCAGTGCCTCATCTATCCTTGCGTATCAACTTGCGACTAAGGGACTCTGAATTCTTTATCCATGAGGCCACATATTGCGAGACAATTTGCGAAGCGAAATATAAAACTGAACGAAAACTACCACTTGCTAAACATCAATATAAGGTGGGGCCGGCAAGGCCGTCATAGTTACTATAGCTGACAAACCAACATAATATACATATAGGGCCTACAAGCCCAACATACTACACTAACTGACAGGAAATGTCTACAAGCCTCTACTGATGGATGTATCATGATCGGAATAGGGCCCCGACCTTCCCATAACCTATATACATATATATATATATATATATATATATATATATATATTTATACAGTGTGTACACAAAAATCTAGACCCGGCAACTCCGAAGGACACCGTGGAGCTTATCGATAAAGCTGAACTCGGGCAACACCTACTGAAGGGGTCTACCCGTCTGTCTATCTGAACCTGCACGCATGAAATGCAACATCCCCAAAAAAAGGGACGTCAGTACAAAATAATGTACCGAGTAAGCAATGCAATAACATAACTGAAAGCTAAAACTGAACTGATAATATAATAACTGAAAGCAACTGGAAGTCAAAGATAATTTGAAGATATGCTTACATGTTGATACTGACTCAACTCTCTCAATATAGTAAGTAAAATAGTTGTCCGTCCTGATAAGGCTCGATATATATTTAACTGCTCTACCGTAGTAGGCTCGCTCATAGGCGCTCGGCCACAACAGGCTCAGTATATAACTTACCATCTAATCAGAGGTTGCCCAATAGGAGCCTACCCATCGATTATAGCTCGATGGTGAGTCACTTAATTTGAATGGGGGCTGCCACATCATGTCATTTAATCCTTATCCAATATATATTCCTAATTAATTAGGTAATATCCCATTACCCAATAATTAACCAATTTCCCACATAATTAAGAATTATCTCAACTCACTTAAAATACTACTCACTTTTAACATACCTTGTACACCTTACTATCATAGTCATGTAGTACTTTGTATGACACTAGTCCATAAATACCGGATATTATCGCTCGAACCGTATTTTATCCCAAATCAACAACCTTCAATGAAACTCATTTTCTTTGATTCGTTTACCCTTTATCTTTCATGACACGTACTTATTGCTTGTTATAAATAGCATAAATGCTTAAAATCTCAAAAAAATCTCATCCCCGAGTCTACGTCAATTAACTGAAGACGAAACTTTAATCGTACGAAATGCGAGATGTAACATCTTTCCCCCCTTAGAAACATTCATACTCGAATGTTCAACTCCCCGGTATCTATATAAACTTTGGCAGAGCCGCCTTTGTAACATTACTACTCTCAACCCTTTATATAGAAAACTCAATAATTCAATGCCACTTAGGATCACATTCGTCAATAACGACAATGGCCTCACACGACCAATGATAATAACTAACACAAGAATCCATACACGTACCTTAAGGTTGTGATGTCTCAGTCGGATCCTTCTTTGGAAGAGGAAATAAGTGAGGATATCCATACTTCATGTCTTTTTCGTCTTCCCAAGTTGCTTCTTCCACATTATTGTTTCTCCAAAGTACTTTCACCGAAGCTACGTCTTTAGTCGTCAATCTCTGAACCTTTCTGTCTAATATGGCAATGGGAATTTCTTCATATGATAGCTTCTCTGTGACCTGAACGTTGTCAATTGACACAATTCTGGAAGGATCTCCGATACATTTACGGAGCATAGACACATGAAAGACTAGATGTACAAACTCCAAGTCCAAAGTCAAGTCTAACTCAGGGCGTATGATCCAATGTACCGAGGGCTAAGTTTTCCTTTCTTACTGAACCTCATAACACCTTTCATTGGTGATACCTTTAGGAATACCCAGTTGCCAACCTGAAACTCCAAGTCTCGCCGTCGATTATCCGCATAAGACTTCTGACGGCTTTGAGCTGCTAATAGCCTACTGTATAAGCTTAATATTCTCGATTCCCTGTTGTACCAATTCTAGTCCTACTAACGTAGTTTCCCCCAACTTCAAACCACCATATAGGCGACCTACACTTCCATCCATAAAGAGCTTCGTATGGAGCCATCTGAATACTATATGCAAACTCAATAAGCGACAGATGACCATCCCAGCTACCCCTGTAGTCTATCACACAAGCCCGTAACATATCCTCAAGTGTTTGAATAGTACGCTCAGCCTGTCCGTTTGTCTGGGATTGAAATGTTGTACTAAGACTTACTTGATTCCCTAAACCGTTTTGGAAGTCCTCCAGAAGTTAGCTGTAAATTGAGCTCCTCTATCCGAGATAATAGATACAGGGACACCATGTAGTCGTACTATCTCCTTAATATAAAGCCTTGCATAATCCTCTGCGGAACATGTAGTCCTAACGGGCAGAAAATAGGCTGAATTTTGTAAACCTATCAATAATCACCCATATAGAATCGAACTTACGCTGGGTATGAAGTAAGCCTACGATGAAATCCATATTGATTACTTTCCATTTCCAAGTCTAAATCTTCATAGCCTGCAATAATCCACCATGTTTTTGATGCTCAATCTTAACCTGCTGACGGTGAGGGCACTGAGCAACAAACTCCGCTATATCCTTTTTCATTATATCCAACCAATATACTTTCCTGATATCATGATACATCTTTGTTTCTCCTGGATGGATAGAATAACAAGAATAATGAGTTTCTCCCATAACCTGTCGACGCAACCCTGCAACATTAGGGACAAATAATCGTCCTCGATATATGAGGATCCCATATTCTGTAATCTCAAACGGTGTCTTCTCCTTCTGAAGGGTGGTATCCCCCTTACGAGTAACTTGAGACAACAATTAATAACTAGTATTAATCGCCTTCTAAGAATACCACAAAGAAATCAATGATATCACAATAAAGAAGTTATCTTACTACCTTGAACTATGAACTAGTAAGGGTTGAAAGATAAATCCCAAAGCATAAGCACAAAGGTTCAAAAGAACTCCCAAAGTATAATATTTATTAATCAATAATCAAGTACCACAATGAATGAAAATAACTCCTATTTATAGGAGTAAAAAGTCCTTAAAACTAGGTAGGGTGGTTGCCAAGGCAAATCCTAACTTGGAGGCTAAGCTAAATACTAAAAAACCCAATAAAAACTAGTAAAAATAAGAGGGTGGGCGGCCAAACCCCTTTGGGGGCAGATTTGGGCCTTAAACTACTAGTTTGGGCCATTGGGTTGGACTCCAATTGGGCTCCTTTTGAAACACCCCATTTTGGACCTCTTTTAAGCTCATTTTAAGCTCTTCTAGGTGCCCTATCGGTGGACTTCAAGGGCTGATGTTGGGACCCAATCTTCCTCTTCTTGGACTTCAATTTGGGCCACCAAATAATTGTAAAACTTAGACAATTCATCTCCTCTGGGCTTGAGATCTTCCTCTATAATTAAAAGCTTCTTTATTTTCCATTGAAGTCCATCAACCTTAGTCTGCAATTCTTTAGCTTGAGATCTTGTAAATGGCCTTCTTGGAGCTTCCAAAACTCTATCCTTGTCCTTGATGCTATCATGGTCATGCTAAGGACAGAGGTTTTAACCACACAATATTAGTCTTACCAGTTGAAGCTAGTGGACAGAAGAGATAAGGGCACTAACCATAAAAGTAGACATATTAGTTTAAAGAAAATAAACAGACTGGAAACTTAAGCAGGAATAGCATGTTGATTAAAGAAATAGACATGAAGAATGAACTTAAGCATGCTGATAAAAGCAGTAAACATGAAAGAATTAAGTACATAAGTAATTAAACTAGTGTAGAAGAGACATGGATTTAACAGACATAGAGCAACATGCAATCATATAGGTTTGAACTTCATAATGACATTAGAGATAGAACATACCAGTTAAGGAAGCAAAATCAGAAAATGAAGTAGGCAGGATTCAACAGTCTAGCCTTGGCTCTCAGCCGACTAGACAAGCAATGAACACAAGTAGCAGAGAGAGAGATGAGAGAAAGTTTGTGTGTGTGTATGTTTTTGAACTATTGTTCGTGTGTTGAGAAAGGCAGAATGTGAGTATATATATAACACTTAGGGAGTAACACAAATAAGGTAAAAGAATCACACTTCAATCAATTAGGACAATCAAACAATCACATAATCAATTCCAATAGGGGAGTCCGGAATAGACCCCTTAATTAGGGGGTAATCAATTAACGGTCACAGCAGGGGTTCAATTAAGGTAAGGACCCAAAATCATACCATATAGGGAGTAAGTAAAAATCCCTAAACTACTGTTGATTAATTAAGGCAAGTAACAAGTAGGGAAACAAGTCACAAATAAGGAAACCAGTAGAATCCAAGCACATTGATTTTAACAGGGCAATTAACAGGAAACAATCAGTAAAAAAATCTTCAAAGAGTACTGATGTTATAGGAAAAATTATTTGAACCCTTAAATAGAAATCAACCAAGTAAGAATCCCAAAGGGTTCTGATTTTAACAAGAAAGAAAATCGTTTAGATCCTTAACAAGAGTCAATCAAGTAAAAATTTCACAAAAATATGGATTTTAACAGGGAAAATCGTTCAAGTGCCTAAATAGAATAAGTTCATGTGACTGGTTCACAGAGATGAACACAACATCGAAACAAAATTGAATAAATCAGTAACACACAGGGACATTTAAGGATCGAGCATACAAATGAAGATTAACCAAACACGTCTGAGATGAATAGACTAAGCATTTGAAAGTAAAAACATTTGACGAAAGTTTGGGAAGAACCCTAGTTTTAGAAAGAGTGACTAAAAATCGAAACAGTTAATTAAAACAAGAGATCTATAAAGATATGAGAAGAATCGAACAATAGTGAAACTAGGGTTTTCAGGAAATAGTAGAGATGAAGAGAATCGGTCAAAAACCCCATGGATTCATACTAAAAGCAAGAGGAACCCCATACTCACAAATGAAAATGGCCTGAGATAGGCCAGTAAACAAGTTCCAGGTAAAAACAGGTTGGATTTCCTTGAGGCTTTGTCAAGGAATCATGAAATCAAATAGCCAGAGAGTATTGGAGACCGGTGGTGGTCGGCGAATGCACAGAAACACCATAGAGGGGAGGTTCTCGCCAGTGACGACGATTAGGGTTAGGGTGAGTTGAGAGAGAATTGAAGGGGTGAGGGGAACGGTGACGGCATAATGAGAGAAATGGGACGGGTTAGGGTTGGTTAGACATTAATAAGGCAAGTTTAATATCAACAACCACGATTAAAGGGGAGATTGGGTCGGGTAGGTGCATGTTGGGCCTAAGGGGTTTGGGCTGGTATTAAAAGAGGTTAGGTCTGAAATAAAAAGGGTTATTTGTTAAATACCCAAATAATTGATAAAAAAAATAATTTATAAAATAATTAACAGGTTATAAAAAATAATTTTCATGCATAGAAATATTTTAACATAATTACTCAATATTGTAAAATTGCAACAAGCTATTTTATGATAAAATAATGTAATGCATGGGCTATAATTGCAAAGTTATTGCAATTATAACCCAAAGAATGTAAATGTGGCTATTTGTGAAATAATTTAAGCTTAATATAAATATAAACAACAAAATTAATTCATGAAATTGTTATAAAGTCATTTGAGATGCAATTAGTAATTATTTATATAAATAAAATACTGGGATAAATTAATTAAAAATCCCTAAAAATGTAGAAATTATGAAAAAATATCAATTGATGCTAATGCATAGTTTTGAAGGTATATATGTATTTTGAGAAATATTATATGGAAAAATTGGGTATCAACAGGATCGTTACATTTCTTAATGCGAATTTCAGGTATAATCAAATTAGGATGCACCCGGAGGATCAATAAAAACCCTATCCCTAATAAATTTTGGCACTTATTGCTATAATTTGATGCCATTTGGGCTAAAGAATGCCGAATCCTCTTCCGGTGTATGAACCTTGTTTGCAATGGAGCCTCCAACGTAAAAGGGTCTAATCTTGGGATAGTACTAATCACTCCTTCGAGAGAGACCCTGAGACAGACCATTAGAACTGTTCCTTTGACTAATAATGAAGCCGAGTATGAGGTTTTGGTTGCAAGGCTTGAATTAGCCCGGGGACTAGATTCCGAGGTGATTGAAGTAAAGTGTGACTCCCAGCTGGTTGTGAATCAAATATACGGAGTATTCAACACCAAAGAGTAGCACATGCAACAATACTTAAATAAAGTTAAAGTTTTACTTTCCTGGTTTAGGGGTTGGTAACTCACATCCCAAGGGAAGAGAGCGTGAGGCAGACACGTTGGCCAATCTTAGGATTGTCCGCATAAATGAAAGAAGCCAATTTCGGTGCAGTTGTTCGGTTGTTGCATTCAGTCTTCAACATGGATAGGTATTGTGAAGTTAATCGACCAACCTAATCTGGGATTGGAGAAACGAGTAAATATAATATTTAAGGCATGGCAAATTACCTAAAGATTCTAAATTAAAGCCTCTGGGGCGCCACAAACTAAAGTTGTTCGTTATTGCGTTGTTGATGGTCAATTATACCGAAGATCTTTTCAAGAACCATTGGCTCGATGTTTAGGAACATCATAGGATGATTATATGAAGAGAGAAGTTCATGAAGGTGTAACGACCCGACCGGTCATTTTGAGATCCAGCGCGTCGTTCAGCAGTTGAGAGTCACGAACAACTTCATTTCAGGTATATTGACTTGTGCATATGGTCGGAATTGAAATTCAGGAAGATCAGAGTTGAATTTAAAGGAAAATTCTCATTTCAGAAGTCTTAAGTTGAAGAAATCGAGTAAGGCTGGGTTTTGAGTAAATGACCTCGGAATCAAGATCCGAAGGTTCCAGCAGGTTTGTATGATGATTTCAGACTTGGGCGTATGTTCGGAATAGGTTTTGGATAACCCGGGAGCAGTTCAGCGTATATTGTGGAAAGTCAGCATTTTAAGGAAATTTCCTAAGTTTGACTTGAAGTACATTTCAACGATACTGATGTCCGTTTGGTATTCCGAGTATGGGAATAGCTCCGTATGGTGATTCTGGAGTTGGGAGCGCGATCGGAAGTGAATTCGGATATCCGGAAGTCAATTTAAGGTTATTTGGCTAAAGAAAGAAAACTGAAGGTTTTTGAAGAATTCGACCGGAATGGAAATTTTGATATCAGGGTCGGAATGCGATTCCGGGAGTTGGAGCAGGTCCGTAACATCGAATATGACTTGCCTGCAAAATTTGAGGTCAATCGGACGTGGTTTGATAAGTTTCGTCATCAAATGTGGAAGTTGGAATTTTCAAAGTTCATAAAGTTGGATTTTAGTGCGATTCGTGATTTCGGCGTTGTTTGATGGGATTTGAAGCCTCGAGCAAGTTAGTGGGATGTTATGGGACTGAGTCGTGTGTTTGGACGGGGTCCCGAGGGCCTCGGGTGTGTTTCGGGGTCGTTTCGGGGGATTTCGGGTGGTATTGCTGTTGCTGTTTGCTGGTGTTTTTGGTAATGCTGTGCGATCGCAGCCTTAGCTATGCGATCGCGGAGAAGAAACTGAGGGGCAAGGTTTTGACCTATGCGATCGCGGATGTTGAGGTGCGATCGCGGAGAAGGGCCAGGCAGGCTTGTGCGATCGCAAGGAGGAATGTGCGATCGCGGAGAAGGATTTGGAGGGAGCTGGAAAAAGGCCTGTGCGATCGCAGGCAAGCTTGTGCGATCGCATAGAAGAAATGCTCTGCTGCACTGACTCGACTTCGGAGGATAATATCTCACAATCTATAAGGAATTTTGAGATGGTATAAAAATGAAAGTTGTATACCTTTGTGTCTAGTTTCTAGAAATGTAAATCATTAATGATTTGGATTTGTTTACAAAGATATATGGCTGTTACACTACAGGGTATCCGGGAAGATGAAGAAGAAAGTTGTGTTGCGCATGGGCTGACTTTTCCAGATTATATCTAGAAATATATAAGGAATTGGGAGATGACCAACAAATGAAAGTTATAGATCTTGAAGTCTAGTTGTCAGAACATTAAACCATTCGTTATTTGGAGTTTTGTGCAAAACGTTATGACTATTCTACTTGAGGCTGTTCGGGCAGGCTGGGCATTTGTTCTCCGCGATCGCGAAGCTCTTTCCGCGATCGCAAAGAGCAAATTTTGGGCTGGAAAATTGTACTCCGCGATCGCAAGGCATTTTCCGCGATCGCACTGAGTAAATACCTGGGCAGTGTTGATTAAAAACGGGATTTTGGCATTTCTCTCTCATTTTTCAAAGCCATGGGCGATTTTCGGAGAGCTTCAAGAGGGGTTTTTCGTCATCTATGTTAAGGTAAGTTACTCCTACTAATTTCAAGTCAGATACAAGATTATTACATGGATTAGAACATGAAAATTAGGGAAAATTTGAGGAAAATTTGGAAGAAACCTAGAAATTTGGATTTTAGCCACGAATTGAGCATGAATAATTGAGTAAAATGTATAATTTAATTAGTAAGGCTTCGAGTAATTTAATCCTTCAAGAATTTTCGAAATCCGAACGAGTGGGCCCGGAGTTGAAATTCCAAGTTTCTTCAAGAACACCTAATTTTGGAATTTCCTTGTTAATTTTCCTTCTTTGAACTTAAAACGATTCGATTATTCTATATTTGGCTAGTTGCGAGCCGTCGAGATTAGATTTCAGAGATTCGGGCGCATCCTTGATCCGAGGGGTGATTTCGTCGAGGTGAGTCTCCTTTCCAAACTTGTAAGGGGGAAATGTCCCCGTAGATTCCTTGTTTTCTATGTGTACATGTTAAGGGGCCGCGTACGTACCAAGTGACGAGAGTCCGTACGTGGCGACTATATTGCTATGTCGGGTAACCGTAGGACCCACGAGCATGCCATTCCGTGCCTTATTTGAACCATTATATGTGTTATAAATTGTGTTTATTGTTGAAATGACATGGGAAAGGTAAAAAGATGATGATGTAAATCCTAAATGGCTATCAGTGATATGATATTGGCACAATCCTGTTGAGTTCACAGTCGAGTCGGT
>ML299261.1:8494-21276 GCA_005239495.1 Nicotiana undulata
CCCTTTAGAACTCAAATCCAAGGTCCCCTCTTAAAAGAAGAAGAAAACATGTCAATAAAAGAAGTCTTTGACCTGCACAATTGGAAACTAGAGAGACTCTCTCTTACCATTCCAATTGAAATAACTGAAGCAATCCAAAGCAGTTTTATCCAAAACACTCCTCCCACAAACGATAAACCTTACTGGTTCCCTACAAACAATGGCTTATTTAGTCAAAAACTGCCATCAATCTCCTCAGTCCTTCTAAGAGCATAAACAAAAAAAAATTCATGGATTTGGAGAAAGAAAATCCCTAGAAAAATCATTTACTTTCTCTGGCTTTGCTACCATAACAGGTTTCCCACTAGATCTTTCCTTCTCCACATTGGTATTGTCGCGCCCCACTTTTTTCTCTTCTTTCGGATCAGTCAGGGTGTTTGACATTATTGGGACAACTCATTTCCCTTTGGGATAAGGGATGTGAAGGATTTGAAGAGTCGTCACCTAACAAATTAAGGTGCGTTAGGGCACCTACTAAGGGTTACTTATAACACATATTGAATAACCAGAGATTGGGTAAGGGCTTGAAATTACTTCAAGGGGAAGGTGTTAGGCACCCCTTAAAGTCCACAATTGTGGTTCCCGGCCAAACAGACTTTGTAAATTAAACAAGTAGCAAATAGGCAGTCTAAGCACACATATGTAAATAAATAAAGGTTTGATAAATTAGGAGTCTAGGTGCAAACGAATAAAGGTTTTAAAAGATTCACAGTCTAAGCACACATGTGTGATAAAGTTTAAGAGATTCACAGTCTAAGCACACATATGTAAAGGATGGGGGAAGTCCTAAGTTGTTTATCCTATAGGATCACATCAATGCAATGCCCGGTAATCACTCCTCAGTGAGGGGCTACACGTGGCATTAGCGCACTGGTCATCATATCCTTTTCTACATTTTTACCCCACCCCTTAGTGGTTATTAAGCGAGTTGTATGTAACGAACTCTAAGCGTGTTGTTACCTGTCCCTTCCTTGTGGTCCCGGAGGAATTTAGGACCTCTATATATAGGCAGTTCTAGACAAACCCCCTAATGGTTTTAAAAGGATAAAATTCTAGGCGACATGCAAGAACAAATAGGACTAACAGATAAGTACAGGAAGGCAGTTAAGAGGCTCAGATTTACCTCCACATGTAATGCACATAAGCAGCACGTCTCAAACACAAACAAGAGGCAGTTTTATTAGAAAGGATCCCAAACAGGATATCTAGGTGAATGTCAATGCACAGAAATATGCAGCTTTGTTTCAAAACTCAATAGTAGGGCCCTAATCAGTTTTCCTACTGATTTTAAACCTGTGAGTCTTTAAGCAGTAAACACCATCAAAAACAGTTCTCCAGTTTTATAGAGATTGATTACCTAAGGCTTGCCTAGGCGTGGGACGGTGCATAATAACAGTTACCAGAATTATTAGGCAGTTCAGAAGTTGTTTTACCTAAAAGCATGTTGTTCTAGGTGAGGTAAATATGAAAGGTAAAGGATTGGTACCAGTTCTAATTAAAAGCAAACATGACAATTATACGTGAGATTGTTTTATACCTTTTCATGAACCAGTAGTTAAACTAGGTGTCTTAAACAAAAATGCAAATAGAATCCTAGAGCATGGTATCTAATATGCACATACAAATGGAAGAATGGTTAAGACATAACTTCAAAATGCACAGTATTCCTAAGGCATGATTTCAAAATGCACAAGGAAGTTACAGAATTGTCAAAGCATGATCTCTGAATGCACGCAAGAATAGCAGGATTATTGAAACCTGCTTTTGGATGCCCACAAGGGTAATAGTTTTTATATTATTTATTATCCTAGGAGAAGGATTTCTAAATGATAAGCTGGTACAATTGCAAAATATAGATTAGTAACATATGGGGTGTTGAAGCTGTAAGGATGAAGTCCTAGGAACATGGTATCTAATGTATGTTTGGCATTATTTGGATGAACATGTTAGTACTAAATCATGGATTCTAATGCAGATATAGAGAATGTAAAGCCTAAGGCATGCTTTCTACCCAATGACATTAATAAAATAATATAGCTATCCTCCTCATTTCACTAGTCATCCCCAATATATGTTTACAATAGTTATTACAAGCCAATAACTGAATGAATTACATAAATAAATAAAAAGAGAAGAAGTTAAACTATATGGAGCCTAAAGCATGCCCAAATGTATCCTGAAGATATACAAATATTCCATAACCTCAAATGCCAAAGTTTCATAGCCAATCTCATGTCCGGGTGTGTCAGAGTTCCCTAAGGACCTCAAGGATCCCGGGCAGTGCTCACACCCAGATTTTCATAACAAGAACTGAGTAAGTGCAGTGTGGAAGGGCCATCCCCAGTGTGTCAAAGATCAGAGGGATCTCACAGGTCATAGTTGGAAGAGTTAAGCATAGAATTAGAACAACTTAGGGGTTTATGAGATTAGGAGACAACTAATAATATAAACATAGCACAAGATTGAATTTCAGCATAAACAGTTGAGGACATAGAAGTACTGAACATAATTGAGCAAGGAATCAGCACTATTTTAGGGGTAATGAGTTGTTTTGCAAAACGGATTCATACCAGAAACCAGACAAACGCAAATAGAGTAGAATCATGTTGAGACATACTATAAAGGGAATAGGCAGGTTCATAAACATGCTGACTACAGGTTGAATTAAAACAGAATTAACATGCTAAGTGAAAACATGCTAACTACATATTGAAAAGTTTCATAATATCAAACATAGACTAGAAATCAGTAAACTACAGCAGTAAGAAAACACATAGAGTTTGGAACTTGGATTTTAATCAGAACATACCAGTTAAGGAGAGTAGACACAAAGTGAAGAGCAGTAGAGTGCAATAGCTAGCCTTGGCTTACAGCTGGGTAGTTTCAGTAATAGTAGCATGTAGCAAGAAAGAGTAGAAAAACTTTAAGTGTGGGAGAGTTTGTGAACTAATGTGTTCGTATGTGTAATAAAAAGAGAAGAGAGTATATATAATAGTTTGAAAGCCAGGTAAATAAGGTAAGAATCAAGTTGTTCAACAATTGTAAAGCCACAAAATCAATTAGAAGCAGAAATTAGTCGAGTCTTCCCTTAATTAAGGGAATGACTTACCAACGGCAGAAGGCAGTTAATAATTAAGGAAAGAATTCAAAAAAGACATAGGTACAGAATAAGTAATTAGGGGTAGATACATAAAGTCCTAATTAAGGAAATAGCAGTAAGAATCGATTAATAATGCAGTCAATCACATAATAGGGTAAAAATAATTTAAAGGTTGTAAAGGAAAAAGTAGCCGGAAATCAGTAAGGAGTATCAACACAGTAAATCAAGGATTCAATAATCAAAAAGATTACTGATTTAAAGGGGAATAGATATCAACTTCTATGAATAAACAAAATAAACAGAGTATAGACAGAAAGAAACAAATTCAGAACCCCTAATAAGATATTATTAGGGTGAAAATCACAAAGTACCCTAATTAATTGAAGTCTATTCATGAGAATCGAACACACATAACAGAAATCGAATGAATAAACAGCAAAGACGAACTCAGAATCCATGCCCAAAGCTAAAAATTAGGGGTTTCAACATAACGAATTAGGGTTAAGGGAGAACTTGACAAAAATCGTATAAACACAATAAGAATCATAGAATAACACTTAAAATCAGAGAAAATCATTTTGAAAAAAAGTTCCAGAAACCCTAATTAGGAGAATGAAGCGACGCTTTGAAAAATCAGAAGTTTTTCATAAAAACCAGCAAAAATAACTCAAATATTTCCAGATCTATTACAGATCTAAGAGGTTCAGGAGAGGGAATTAGGGTTTCGATAAAAACAACCCAGAGATAGAGAGACCGGCTTAGAAACCATAGGTCTAGCAAGAAAATAGGAAGATCTTACTCAATCGAGCCATGGTGGCCTGAGAATGGTGAGAACAGGTCCAGAGGTGAGCGAGCCGGCCGCTGGTCCCTTGAGGACCTCAAAGACAGCATGAATCCCGGTCATGGGAGATCCCTTGGGGCTAGGAGTGGTGGTGAGCCACCATAATTAACGGCGAGCAAGCAACGGCGAGGGGAAGCTAGGGTTAGGACAGAGGGGATTTGAGAGAGACGAGTGAAGTGTGACGGCGGAGAGGATGAGAGAATGAGGGGTTTGGGGGGTAGGTCATTAGGTTAATTAAGGAAGGACTAAACCTGGACCGTCGATCAAAAATGATCAACGGCCCTTCCTGAGTCATTTCCTTATGTATCATGTTCGAGTTGTGGCCTATTGTCGCATTGTGGCATCGCGTGAGACTAATGGTCATGTCTTGGAGTGATTTGTTGACTGAGCAGTTCATACTGGGTGAGACGAGATTTATGAATCAGGGATCAGTGCGATAAGATTATGTGGAGTATATGACAGGACAATTACCATTATTTGGTTTGTAATGAGATGATGATTTTAGTCAAGGGGAAAGATTCAATGTTTGGTTAACTCTGCAATTGGTCAGAAATTTCTATGCATCTCCTCCGTTGTGGTGGTATCGTCAGTATTATAGCAGGATGTATATCATAAGGTGCATTGGGAGCATCAAACTCGTAGAATTTTGGCTATTAAGGTTTAGGGAATGTCATTGTGGTTAGATGGTGAATTATGCGGTGCATGGTGCTAATTCAGCAAACGTACGCAGTCGTGTTATGGTACCTCGTGTGGTAATTGATATGGTGTTCATATATTGAAATAGGCCTGGCAGGGAATTTCAGGTGTTGGAACTGGGTTCCTTGCTTATCGTAAGGATAAAAGAAGAAATCTTCAGATTTGATCAAGCTAATGTGCTCAACTGGATTGTGGTAGCACGGGAAGGTGCGCGAGGTGTTAAACAGTGATTTCGGACAACTCCAGAGCAGTTCTTAGCACGTTCGAGGACGAACGTATGTTTAAGTGGGAGAGAATGTAATGACCCGACCGGTCATTTTGAGCTCTAGCACGTCGTTCAGCGGTTTGAGACCATGAGCAGCTTCATTTCAGGTATTATGACTTGTAGGTGTGGTCGTAATTGAATTTCGGGAAGTTTGGAGTCAATTTAGGAAGAAAATTCTCATTTCGGAAGCCTTAAGTTGGAAGAATCAACTAAGATTAGAATTTTGAGTAAACGACCTCCGAATCGGGATTTGAAGGTTCCTGCAGGTTTGTATGATGATTTCGGACTTGGGCGTATGTACGGATCGGGCTTTGGATAACCCGGGAGCGTTTCGATGTATATTGTGGAAGTCGGCATTTTTGAAGAAATTTCCTAAGTTTGGCTTGAAGCGCATTTCAGTGATATTGATGTCCGTTTGGGATTCCGAGCCTGGGAATAGCTTTGTATGGTGATTCTGGAGTTGGGAGCGCGATCGGAAGTGAATTCGGATGTCCGTAGGTTATTTTGAAATCATTTGGCTAAAGATAGAAATTTTAAGGTTTTTGAGAAATCCGACAGGAAGTGGAAATTTTGATATCGTGGTCGGAATGCGATTCCGAAAGTTGGAGCAAGTCTGTAATGTCGAATGTGACTTGTGTGCAAAATTTGAGGTCAATCGAATGTGATTTGATAGGTTTCGACATCGAATGTAGAAGTTTCAAGTTCTAAAGTTCATTAAGCTTGAATTGGGGTGCGATTCATGATTTCGACGTTGTTTGATGTGATTTGAGGCCTCGACTAAGTCCGTGATATGTTTTTAGACTTGTTGGCACGTTCGGACGGGGTCCCGAGGGGCTCGGGTGAGTTTCGGGGTAGTTTCGGACAATTTCTAGGCCATTTATAGCTGCTGGTTTTTGCTACAGCAGTGTGCTACGCGATCGCGAGGAATTGGCCGCAATCGCGATGAGTAAAATGAGAGAAATGGGCCAGTGAATCGCGATCGCGGAAAGCCTTTCGCGGTCGCGTAAAGGAAATGTTCTGCTGCATTGACTCGACTTCGGAGGATCATATCTCACAATCTATAAGGAAATTTGAGATGATGTAAAAATGAAAGTTGTATCTCTTTGTGTCTAGTTTCTAGAAAATTAAACAATTTAGCATTTGGATTTGTGTACAAAGAGATATGGCGGTTACACTACAGGGTGTCCGGGAAGATGAAGAAGAAATTTGTGTTGCACAGGGCTGACTTTGACAGCTTATATCTCAAAATCTATAAGGAATTGAGAGGTGACCAAAACATGAAAGTTGTATATCTTGGAGTCTTTCAGAACATTAAACCATTTGTCATTTGGAGTTGTGTGCAAAAGGTTATCACCATTCTACTAGAGGCTATCCAGAAGAGCTGGGCATTTGTTCTTCGCGATCACGAAGCTTTTTCCGCGTTCGCGAAGAGCAAATTTTGGGCTGGAATTTTTTGTACTTCTTGATCGCGAAGCATTTTCCGTGATCGCGATGATTAAATACCTGGGCAGAAGTTATATATCGAGGTTTCGGCCATTTTTAGCATATTTGGAGCTATGGAGCTCGGATTGAAGCGATTTTCACCATATGAAATGTGGTAAGTGTTTTCTTCACAATTTTGAGTTAAATACATGTGTATATATGGATTAGAACATGGAAATTAGTTGAAATTGTGGGTTTTTGGTAGAAGACCTAGAGATTGGTATTTTGTATTTTGACCACGAAATTGAGCATGAAATTAAGAGTAAATTATATATTTGAGCTAGTAAAGTCATGGGTAATCATTATATTCAAAAAAAATCGGAATTCGGGCACGTGGGCCCGAGGACAAATTGGTCAACTTTTCGAGTGGAGTTAGGAATTTATATAATTTAAATTGTTAACAAGTATTAGAGTATATTTTCATTTGTTTGGCTAGTTTCGGAGCGTTGTGCAACGATTAGAGTCATCGGAAGGGCTTGGAAGCCGGTTATGGAATTTCGGAGTGAGGTAAGTCTCCTTTCTAACTTTGTGAGGGGAAATTGTCCCCACAAGTGAACTAATTAAATATGTGCTAATATTTGTGGGGGCTACGTATGTACGAGGTGACGGGAGTCCGTGCGTAGCTACTATTATGCTTATGTTCGGGTATCCTAGGACCCACTAGCATGCTTTACTTGTTGTACTTGTAACGTTGTTGGTAAAACGAGACAGTCTAATATCATTGAATTAGTAAATGAATATTCCTAGTCATCTAAAAAGAGAGTTATCCTTTCCTTACTGGAATGTGTGTGTCTATACGGGTACCCGAGTCGCAGGTATGATTCGTGAGCGGGGTAACTTTATTATTTATATGTGACCGCTTCGCAATATATATATTCCGCGAGCAGAGTGATTCTTTCCACTACTCTCATGGGAGCGGGCCGTACGCCACGGCGGAATAGATGCATCTATGGTTCGAGTCGTTCGACCCTCGGCAGTGCATATTTTATTATTGTTGGTTCGGGCCGTACGACCCTCGGCATTTCCTACGCATGATATATAAATATTATATACCATCAGTGACTTGAACTGTTAAATTGTCTTATGGACATAAATTGCTAAATGAAATGACGTAAACCGGAGAAAATATAAATTTATGGAAATAGTTGATCTTTCATGTCATTATTTGTCATTCGATGTTAATAACCATGTTGATATCCTTCATCTATTAGATTGTATTGACCTCTAGCAAGTGTCACAATCGACCTCTCGTCACTACCTCTCTGAGGTTAGGTGGGATACTTACTGAGTACGCGTTGTTTTCGTACTCATGCTACACTTGCTGTGCATTTTTATTGCACAGGTACATTCCTAGCTAGTGGACCTGCTCGACACGGCGATGTGGCTGACTTGGAGACTTAGACGAGTTGCACCATCCAGAGGCGACCCGCAGCCGACAGAGTCTCCCTCGTATAGTCGTATTGTATTTATTTCCATTTTAAATTCCTTATCTATTGGTATTTCGGACAAGCTTTGTTGTATTTGTAAAATTCTTAGAGTTTGCTCATGCACTTGCGACACCGGGTTCTGGGATGTATTTGGGATGTATTATATTTAAATGGAATATTAGAATGTTGTTTTTACTTAATGGATTTTGTCTAGTTATTATGTAATAAAGTGAAAGATAATGATTTCAAAGATGCTAAAACAGGAAATTTAAACTAACCATTTAATGATTGGCTTGCCTGACAGTAGTGTCCGGCGCTATCACGACCTTATGAATTTTGGGTCGTGACATTTTGTGACGTCCCCTCCAGGGCCCGACCACCTAAGGTTTTCTTCCACCTTGGCCCAGCGTTCACCCCTCTGCAGCTGCAGCCACTTGGGATTGAACCTGACACCTAAGGCTTTTTGCTCCCCTGAAGGGCACCCCTCTCACCAATTGAGCTGCGCCTTTTTTTGTGACGTCCCCTACAGGGCCCGCACATCCTAAGGTATTGTTCCACCTTGGCCCAGCATTCACCCCTTTGCAGCTGCAGCCACTTGGGATCGAACCTGGCACCTAAGGCTTTTTTCTCCCCTGAAGGGCACGCCTCTCACCAATTGAGCTGCGCCTTTTTTTGTGACGTCCCCTACAGGGCCCGCACATCCTAAGGTATTGTTCCACCTTGGCCCAGCATTCACCCCTTTGCAGCTGCAGCCACTTGGGATCGAACCTGGCACCTAAGGCTTTTTTCTCCCCTGAAGGGCACGCCTCTCACCAATTGAGCTGCTTAATACCATGTTGTCACGACCCAAAATCCTAACTCAGGTCGTGATGGCGCCCAACACCAGGGTCAGGCAAGCCAACACTCAATTTACTAAGGATTCTTTCTTATTTGATTAAAACATTTCAACATATACCAAGTTTTATAATTCGAAACATAAGTCGAAAGGATAGTCAACCAGTTTTAACCAAAAGCAATCATAAGGAGGCGTGAGCCAATATATATATAGACCCGTAATCCATAATAACTATCATGTGTGTGCCAGGAACTAGTGTCACAATTCCTACGTGAACCTAGAGCTCTGATACCATGTTTGCCTTGCCCGGATGATAAATAATGGTGATATCATAATCCTTCAGCAACTCAAGACATCTGCCCTGCCTCAAATTAAGATCCCTCTGCTTGAACAAGTGTTGCAAGCTGCGGTGTTCTGTATAAACCTCACAGGACACCCCATACAATTAGTGCCTCCAAATCTTAAAAGCATGAACAATCGCCGCCAACTCTAAATCGTGCACAGGTAATTCTTCTCATGAACCTTCAGCTGGCGCAAAGCATAAGCAATAACTCTCCCTTCCTGCATCAGCACACCCCCCAAGCCAACGCGTGAATCGTCGCAATACATTGTATACATCCCAGAACCGGAAGGCAATACTAGAACTGGTGCTGAAGCCAATGTCGCCTTGAGCTTCTGAAAGCTCACCTCACACTCGTCAGACCATCGGAACAGGGAATTCTTCTGAGTCAATCTAGTCAATGGAGATGCAATAGAAGAGAATCCCTCCACAAATCGGCGATAATAGCCTGCTAAGCCTAAAAAGCTCCTGATCTCTGTAGCTGAAGTAGGACGCGGCCAACTCTGAACTGCCTCAATCTTCTGAGGATCAACCCTGATACCCTCTCTGGATAACACATGCCCCAAGAATGCCACGGAATCCAACCAGAACTCACACTTGGAGAACTTAGCATATAGCTTCTGTTCCCGCAAAGTCTGGAGCACGACTCTCAAATGCTGCTCGTGCTCACCCAGGCTACGTGAGTAAATCAAAATGTCATCAATAAATAAAATGACGAAAGAATCAATACACGGCCTGAACACCCTGTTCATCAAGTCCATAAATGTTGCTAGGGCATTAGTCAAGCCAAAGGACATCACCAGGAACTCATAGTGTCCATACCTCGTACGAAAAGCAGTCTTCGAAACATCTGAGGCCCGAATCTTCAACTGATGATATACCGATTCAAATCAATCTTAGAAAACACCCTAGCACCCTGCAACTGGTCAAACAAATCATCGATGCGCGGAAAAGGATACTTGTTCTTAATGGTGACCTTTTTCAACTGGAGGTAATCAATACACATCCGCATAGACCCATCCTTCTTTTTCACAAATAGGACTGGAGCACCCCACGGCGATACACTCGGTCAAATGAACCCCTTAGCCAACAACTCCTCAAGCTGCTCCTTCAACTCTTTCAACTCATTCGGAGCCATACGGTACGGGGGAATGGAAATAGGTTGAGTGCCTGGAGCTACATCAATGCAGAAGTCAATATCTCGATCCGGAGGCATGCCCGGAAGGTCTGAAGGAAATACATCAACAAACTCTCGAACAACTAGAACTGAATCAATCGTCGGAGACTCGGCGGTGGTGTCCCGCACATAAGCAAGATAGGCCAGACAACCCTTCTCGACCATGTGTCGAGCCTTCAGGAATGAAATAACCCGGTTGGCTGCACTAACTGAGGAACCTCTCCACTCCAGCCTAGGTGACTCAGGCATGGCTAAAGTAACTGTCTTGGCATGGCAATCTAGCACTGCATGATAAGGAGATAGCCAATTCATGCCTAGAATAACCTCAAAATCGACCATGTCGAGCAATAAAAAGTCCGCTCTAGTCTCAAATCCATAGAATGTAACCACACAGGACCGGTAAACCCGGTCTATCACAACAGAATCGCCCACAGGAGTGGACACATATATAGGAGAACCCAAGGTCTCACGAGTCACGGGCAGACCCAGTAGAGTCTTGCGGATCGGTACGGAGACGTCTTTACTTATCTTCAGGAGGTTATAGGATGTTAGGAAACCTCTCTTTATTCATATTATATCGTGCAGTCGATGGTTTACTAAATCTCATTCTTCTATTCTCTCACAGATGGTGAGGACGCGCGCATCCGATGTTCCAGACCCGGGAGATGCCGCTACCCCCGCCGTCCGAGGTCGTGGCAGAGGCCGGGGGAGGGCACCGGCCTGAGGTAGGGGACGAGGGCATCCCATATCTATTCCAGTTGCACCACCACCAGAGGATCCTATCATAGAGGAGAAGGACGAGGTGCCCTTAGCAGATCCTGCTCTAGTGGACTTCATGACGGCGCCAGGCTTCCAGGAGTTCATGGGTCGTATGATGCGGTTTACGGACACTATGTCCCAGGCTGGTTTATTTCCAGCAGATCCTGTCACTTCTCAGGCGAGAGGGGGAATCCAGACCCCTACTGCCCAGGCTGCAGGTCAGACAGCAGCATTACATCATACCCCGGGTACATTGCCTGTGGGTGGGGTCCAGCCTGTAGCAGCAGCACCTGAGCCCACACCAGCTGCGGACGGCGATCCGCAGAAGTTATTGGATAGATGGACTCGATTGCACCCTCCAGTCTTCGGGGGTGAGCGAGGTGAGGACGCCCAGGATTTTATTGACAGGTGCAGGGACAGACTGCACAACATGAGGATACTAGAGTCCCATGGAGTGTTTTCACTACCTTTCAGTTGGAGGGAAGAGCTCACAGATGGTGGCAGTCTTATATTCTCAGCAGGCCAACAAATTCTCCTCCTATCACTTGGGGCCAGTTCACACAGCTATTTCTAGACAAGTATATTCCACCCTCTGAGAGGGAAGAGTTGCGGTATCAGTTTGAGCAGCTAAAGCAGGGACAAATGTCAGTGACAGATTATGAGGCTAGATTTTCAGAGCTGTCACGCCATGCACTCATGATACTACCTACTGATGCCGAGAGAGTGCGGAGATTTGTGGCCGGGTTGCATCCGGGTATTAGGGACACCATGGCCCGAGAGGTGGAGATGGGTACTTCTTATTATCTTGTGGTGGAGATTTCTCGCAGGATCGAGGGTTATCGGTCGAGAAGCAGGGGCAGCAGGATAAGAGGGCTAGATTCTCCGGGGATTTCAGAGGTGCCCCAGCTAGGGGCAGAGGTCAGTTTGGTAGTGGTCAGCCCACAGGCCTTCATATTGAGCACCTCCACTACCTCCCTGAGGTGTTCCAGCGAAGGCTCATTTCAGCGCCATGCCAGAGCATTCCTACCGCGCTCCACCCATTCAGAGTTCACCCAGTGGTTATTCCAGTCATCTGAGATCCTCCGGTACCTACTTTAGTGCTATGCCAGAGGGTTCACATCGCTCTCCGGCCATTCAGGGTTCTTCTTCGGGGCAGCAGGCTATGGTACCTAGAGGTTGTTATGAGTGTGGGGATCCAGGTCATATGCAGAGGCATTGTCCCAAGCTTCGGGGAAAAGCAGTGCAATAGGGTTATCAGCCTATGGGTCCAGCACCAGCAGTCCGGCCACCTAGAGGTGGAGGACAGGTCGGCAGGGGTCGTCCAAGAGGTGGAGGCCAGTCAGGGGGAGGTCAGTCAGCTCCTGTTCACTCTGGTGGAGCTCAGTCTTCCGGTGCTCCAGCTAGATTCTATGCTATACCGGCCAGATCAGATGCAGTGGCCTCAGACGCCGTGATCACAAGTATTATCTTAGTATGTGGTAGAGAGGCTTCAGTATTATTTGATCCAGGATCCACCTATTCATATGTTTCAGCATTATTTGCTCATTTTCTGGATGTTCCTCGTGAGTCCTTGGGTTCTCAATGTATCGACCCGATCGGTCGTTTTGCGTTATCGGACCCCATTCCCCTAAATGAAACTTCTCATATCGGCTTATTGTGATTTATGACTTGCAGGAGCGGGTAGTTCGGGATTCGGAAGTGTTTAGAGTGGTATAGGAACACTTAGTTCATTAAGGTTAGGGGTGGCAATTTGAGCCTAAACCCATCTAACCCGCCCAACCCGCCCAGAGATTAATGGGTTGGGCTGAAAATATTTTAGCT
>ML299265.1:0-13179 GCA_005239495.1 Nicotiana undulata
ATTGGTTATAGCTGAGACCCTTGTCGGGCATTTCTTAAATTACTACTTGATGCTTCCCCCTTGCCAGGTGTTTTGGAATTTCTTATTTCCACTATGTTGTACTCCTTGCCATTTATCTGTTATTGTTAGGTGAGGAAGTGTGTAAAGCACGAAGGGTGATGCCGTGTCATAATGCTTGATTTCATTGCATAGTGAGGAAGAGTGTAAAGCACGAAGGGTGATGCCGTGCCATGATATTTGATTAATTTGCATTGTGAGGAAGAGAGTAGAAGCACGAAGGGTAATGTCGTGCCATTATTTATTTTTTCGACATTTACACTGTTTCGTTGTCAAATATGCTGGATCACTTCTATCTGTCGATGCGACCATTTTATTCCACGTGTTCCCCTTTATTGCTCCCGTATCCCCTACTTGTCTGATTATTTCTTGCCTTGTGTTATTTCCTGTTACCTGCTGTAGATTAGGACAGGTTATCGTTAATGTCAAGTCTAGCCTCGTCACTACTTCGGCCGAGGTTAGGCTTGGCACTTACTCAGTACATGGGGTCGGTTGTACTGATACTACACTGCACTTCCTTGTGTTGTGCAGACCCTGCTACCGGACCCCGTGGAGCGTTCTGAGGGAGATACCTTCAGTCCACGTCAGAGCTTCGAGGTATACACTGGCGTTCGTGGATCCCGAGGCTTCTCTCCTTTACCGTTTCATTGTCTTTCTTCTTATTTCCAAGACAGTGTTGTATTTTCATTTCCAGACTTGTATTTAGTATTCCAGTAGTTAGTCCGTGGGATTGTGACACCCCGGTTTTGGGATTGTTCGTTGTAGATGTCTTGTCATTTCATTTTGAGTTTCTCGAAGATATTATTATTATTTCTCTGCTGTGAAACAATTGAAGGGATTTGGAAGACTCAGTAAAGTTTTGAGAGTTACTAGTGTGGGAAGTTTTACGTTATTTATGTTTATCATGTCTTTATTCTTCGCATTCCTAAAGTTTTCGTTATCTTTATTAAGAAATGCTTACAGGAATTTGTTGAAAGTGACGAACTACCGTTTCGCTCAGTTTTAAATGATTCTAAATTGTTATTGTAAGTTATACGTTGGCTGGCCTAGCGAGTTCAACGTTAGGCGCAGTCACGGCCCAAAGGGTGGGAATTTGGGTCGTGACAACCATAATCGTCTGAACGTGCCTCATATTTACAGACCATATTGATGCAAATTTTCTTAACCTATGAAGGATTATTTTGACTTATTGTTCTCCTTTTTACAATTATCATAACGATGACTAATTATTTCGATATTTGGCATGCCCACGTTCATTTGTCAACCACTTGTCTTCATTTGGATTTATTATGCACCGCTATCACATTCACTTCAAGAATGGATCAAATCAGGTGGGACTAGCTTTATGCTTTTTTATGAAAATGTATTATTTTTCTTTAGTCATCATTATATCATCAATATGGTGCATCAGGACTCATACCTAATGTCTTACCCCTATAAAGGCATGTAGCCCATTATGCGTTGGGACTCGATTCCAACGTCTTATTATCATGGTGCACTAGGACTTAAACCTGGTGTCTTACCCTCAAGGTGTGATGGGACTTGAACCCACTGTCTTACCCTTAACCAATAACATAATAGGTCAAAGTGCAACTGAGACTCACCCTTGAGCCTTTAAAAATATTACCACTTTTAATAGTTATAAAAGTAAACTCATATATATGTTACACAAGCTATAACAATAAATATCTATTTACCGGTAATGAAGGAATCAAAGTAGTTCATATCACTATGCAAAAGCTGGCGTAGCTCCCTAATTTATGTGCATCTTTCGTCTCTGGTTTAGTACGTAACATTTGGTTGCATCATTATATGCTTCTGATTCTCATATAATATCTAACATGAACATTAGTATAAAGAGATAAGACTAAACTTACAATAAACATTATAAAGAAAAACATGGAGTAGTAATTAGTTTATATCTACGTATTTTCAACTTTATAAAGTAAAACATTTTGCGAATATGAATAGATTTTAAGAAGAAAATACTTAATATTGGAAATTTTCTTGACAAATAAAGAACCTTTGAGAAAAACGAACAAAGAAATGAATTAGTTAAAAAAATTGGAAAACATATCTTAGCACTATATGCTTTTCTACGATGTACTAGTCTCCGCAACCTTATTATTCCTTCTATTATATTTCATACCATTCCTTGAAATGCCAAATGGCAAAAAAAACTCATATCTTCCATAGGAAAAGTTGGCACAGCTGAAATATGCCTTTTCTGATATAAGACAATTGTGTAGATGTAGTAACTCAATTGGATATAGATTCGTGGTGGTAACATGTTAAGAAATTTAGCTCATAGTAATATAGGGAGTAAGAGAGGAGAGATTCTTATTTTTTTTCATGTATTCAAGTCTGTACAATATCACTTCTCATCCTCTATTTATAGTATTACATAAAGGTATACAAAAAAATATCATAAACATGACATTAAACATCTAGGATCATGGAGGAAGATCATGGGGAGGTTATGGAGGTATGGAAGTTACAACCATAACTCCATAAGTATTGGAGTAGTGAGAATTATGGAGATAATGGAGAAGAGTAGTGGGTATTACTTCTTTATGAGTTATGAACATCCACCATTAGATAATTATTTATAACACATATTTTCTTTTTCTAATTTTTATAGAGAGAGAAGAGAGATAGAAGAAAATAAATGGAGAGAGAGGGGGTGGGGATATCATGCAGAATATTGAGGAGTTTTGTGGGATATGACTATAGAATGTCAAAATTTTTGTGTTTATTATGCCAAACCTAATCTAAGGCAAAACATTTATCGATTCATAGTATGTATTGTCTCCGAGTATTAATTTTCCATTCTAATAGAATTTTCATGTCATCAGTTCAATCTAGTTTTTGACACATCAGATTTAGGTTTTCCATTATATTGTGAGAGGAAAAAATCACTTGCATGTTCACCGCAAGAATTATCGTATAGGTCAAAATCTGTCCCAAGAAATTTTTGCATAAAGTGATGTTACGAAAAATAATATGGCCGAGGTCAACTAGTAAATAGTGGGGCTCGTGGCGAGGCAGTCAATAATGATCGAGGTCAAGTATCAAGAACAAAGTACTAATAGCTAGTTTTTGTAATGGAATATTTAAGAGGATATTGAGATATTCTCTGTACTTATCATTTTAGGGTTGATTGGAAATATGTCCCATATAAATAAAATAAAATAAAGATAAGGGGAGAGGGCATGTAATATTTTCTTTGTTAAGACACTTTTGAAAAGAAGACTTTCTCTGTGGAAAAAACACAAATGCTACATTTTTATACAGATTCTCGTTCATATTATTCCCCACGTTTCCACCGGATCCAAGAATTGTTCATACAAATCTTGAATTTGTCTGTCATTCATCGTTGTCAGACAGAATATTCACCTTGTTCATTCATTATCGGGTGAATCATTCTCCTTATTTGCAAAAATTTCATTTATTAACATTTATTGCTAGATATATCTCATTCAATGTTCTTATTGTAAAGGACTCATATGCAAATTCTGTCTCTTCCATCGTGCATCGCTTAATATCTAGAGTTATTATCCTTAACTAGGTTTAACCCTTCATTATAAAACTTTAATAGTTTAACCAGAAATTAAATTTCTTGGTCAAACATTAATAAATGTCCTGAACTGTTGATTAATTTGGCGATGAGTGAAGTTTAATTGAGTTCGAATTTTTCGGCCTTCGTTTTCCCTATTTCTTGCTATTATTCTATGTAGGTTTTACGTTACTAAGACCACAAATGCAAACTATTTTGCTACCTTGGACGTCAGAAAATATTTTATGTTAGAGATATTGAACTTATTAGAACACTTCTTGAATCATCGTGATATTTAACTTAAAGTATGTATATTTATATACATAGTGCCTCACATTTTAATCATGTTTCATTCATTTCAAATGTGAATTGTAATGATATGTGCTAAATCATAGTATTTTTATGTGTAGAAATTATCTGGAGGCAGTGTGGGACGGAGGTGCGAGATTGGAGGCAAACAGGAACAAAGTGGGGAAACGGCCATAGAATAGCGCACATGCTAGCATGGGGTGCTACCTGTGACGCAGAAGCCAGAATCTCATTAAGTCCCAGCGCCAGGGTTAGCGCCTCGCGCTACTCAACTGGGCGCTGGTGACGGGAAGTTATCCTAACTCGACCGAGATAAAGTTATTTCGGCCCCAATACCCACCCCAACTCGTATAGCCACTACGAAGAAGTTCCGGGAGTTACGAAGGAAGCTTCGAGCTCATATTGGTCATGGGTTGGGAATGAGAATTGAACTCTATGAGATTGAATCTCCTGTTGTCCTCAGTAGCTCAGTGGTAGAGCGGTCGACTGTTAACCGATTGGTCGTGGGTTCGAATCCTACTTGGGGAGATTTGATTGATTATGAATTAAAGAATTCAGAATAAAGGGGATCACTTTGCCCGTTAAGAGTAGGTAACCCGTTCCCTGTCTTTGTTTCTATTGCATTCTATCTCATTGTATCACATTCTGTTCTGCGAGATTAGAAAATCACCATCAATACCTCAGTCTAGGTCCGAGATAATCCTTTGTTCCATAGTCCTAGGACTATTTACAACTACTCAATTAAGAAGTCTCAGATGTACTATTGTATCAAAGATGCAGTCATCGATTCTCCCGAGATGTCACAATTGCCGCGAGCAAAGATATTATTGACGATGAAGGCTTTTTTGTTATGCTACTAATACTTGCTCTGCTATTTTGCCCAAGCCTGGCTGAGGAAGAGTTACGGGGCGTAAAACAAAAAAAATACGTTGATCGGGCATACAAGCCTAAGCCCTTTTTGCGAGGGGAGACACTACTTTGAGAGAAAAATACACACGCGGAACATTAAGGAGCGAGGATTCTCAGTCTTTCTTCATCTTTTCTTAGTATTCTCAATTATTCAACACTTGTGAATTTGTTTTGATCATATCATGAGCGGCTAAAACCCATAGTTCTGGGGTTGTGATTTAGCCATGAATATTGTTGTTTGACGTTGAATTAACCTCGATTATAATTTGCTAATATATGGTTATTTCTTCAATTCTGTGATTAATTGCTTAATTGTCTGGCCAACAGTTTTGTTTTATTTACTATCTATGCTATGTTTGGGAAAGCTACGTCTAAATTAGAGAAGAATTGAAGTTGACATGATCTTAACTCTGAGTTGGGGGGGGGGGGGGGGGGGGGGGGGGGGGGGGGGAGGGGGTGCAATTGAATATCGTAATCTTAATGCGTTCTTAATAGATTGATTCCATAGGAATATAGTCGTTAATCTATTTTGAATAGGCGAGTAGTAATTCGGGAGAATACTACGAGAGAAATTATTCGATTAATTAACAACCATGAGCGAATTGTACGAGGGAGAGTTAATTAGAACACAATAGGATTGGTGAATCGGTCATAACCCTGGAATATTCATCTCTACTGAATACACAACAATCATTTTGCTGCTTGATTCATTAGTTACTTGTTAGAATTATTGCTTAGTAGCACACTTTTGAACTCTGATTGACTCGGCTGAATAATAATTTTGGTGAAACTAGTGGGTAGTTAACACAAGTCTCTGTGGGTTCGACACTCGAATTATCACTTTATTACTCATACGACCACATATACTTGCGTGTGTTTTTGGAAGCAAGACACCGCAATAAAAAGTTACCATGAACAGCAAATATAAATGCCCAATAAAACCAAATATATGACCAATCATCTTCTTTTCTGCAATCTCAAGCTCTGTTTTCACATGAGAAGTGCGAGAAATGCAATATTACATGGGCACATATATAACGCACTTGCTGGAAACTAGTAAGACATTACATATATATTCTACAGAAAATAAAAAGAAAACGGAGAAACAGTTGCGGCAGTCGCAGTTAATTAGAATTGGATCGCGAGGTGTCAAAGAGTGGCTGGTGATTTTCTAAGCATATATACGACAAGTATAAGACACGTAGGTAACCATAGATGGTCAAACAGATGAAGAATGATGAATTTGATGATTAAGGGCCTATCTTAAATCTAATCATAAGGAAAAGAATAAACAAAGGTTTAAGAAATTTGCAATCATCTTTACCATTCCCACACTGAATAAGCCATCCAAAATGCAAAAAGGTCCAAACGGCTTTAGCTAAGATAAGATTGCGCACATTTGCAATTGAGGCTAGCCTACTGGACTAATTGAAACAACACATTCTTTTGCCTGTGGTCTTTAAGTGAGCACGTCTATCTACAGAAATAAATTAATCCAACGATAAGATAAGATACTACATATTATATTGATTGTGATATGACCAGGTCACTGGTCGATATAATATATAGTAGTTGATTTACGGCCAATTATAATCATTTGAATGATGGGGTATTCTTGCTCGTCACGTTTAAAGCATGCAAAAATCCCATCATCAATATCGCTGATTTAAATTTATAAGAAGTGAGAGCCCTTTGGAGCTAGTGAATAAAATGTCAGTAATATTAGTGAATTTTAGCACAAGTATTGTCATGGGAGGCTTTCCAGCCATGCCCCATGACCCCTTGGACGCGCCCCGTGATGTCCTAGCAAGCCTCCCAATGCCTAGCGTCACGGACGGCCCCGTGGTCTTGGCCGCACCAAGTGACAAGCGCGCATGTGCCTCTGTCGCCCCATCAATTTCCCTCGCTAACGCCCAGCCGCAAGCAGCTGCCAACAGCGCCGCGCCCGCAGACAATGCTGCGCGCGCAGATCGTGATGCCTGAGACAAAGTTGCTGCCAACAGACCTGTTTCTACCTTTGTAGAAAACTAAGTCCTTTTCTCTGTAAATATAGAGTAGCTTTATTCCATGTACTTTCATTATGTTTCTCTAGCGTAGTTTAGTCTACTCATGTAACTTTGGTTTATTTGTTTTAAGCATTATTAGGGGGTATCAAGCATTCAAAACTTTCTAGCAAGCAATTCTCTGTACTGGTGTCTCTACCCCTCGACACCGCGTTGCCTTCTTTTGTAATAGCTTTCATTATTGCACACTTTTATTAAATTCTCATTTCTGTTCTCTCAAATTGTTGGCATTGGTTTTCCCAAACGGCACTGAAAATCTCGTCTAGCGTGTGGCGGGGACCTCATTTGGCGAACAGCAACCACCCTGACATCGGTTTCCTAGCCTTACGTCGCCCTTCCAAAGAATCTCAGGAAGGCGCCGCGTAACAGTATAGATGTTGAGAAGAAGAAATCCTTCTTAATTCTAGGATCCATGGAGTTATGATCAAAGACAAAGAAGAAGAATGAAGGAGATGAAGACGGAGAGTAAAGTGGTCTACTGAAACTGGAAATGGTTCAATACCTTTGATGTTGTCTGAACATCTTTTGGACACACATCTGGGCCTATAAGTTTATTGGGCATTTTCTCTATTTTGGTCTCACATTTAGAGTTTGGGCTTACTACTATTGGGCCAGCAGAAGATAAGGCCAAATAGTTTCATCAAACTTTCCTCTTCCTTTTGTGGGCTTACTACAACAAGGAAGAAGAAAGTTTGATGAAAGGGCAACAACTTGTGTCTTACTTGGATATCCTCTTCATCAGAAGGAATACAAAGTATTGAAATGAGAAACAGGAAAGGTATTTGTGTCAAGGGATGTGAAGTTTCATGAATCACAATTCCCCTTTGTTGAAAACAAGACCTCACATCAACCCATATTCCCAAATCCAAACCTCACCACAGAACCTGTACATCCATATCCATCAAATGATCAAATCTCACCCAGCTCTTTAGAACCTGAGAATTCCGACAGTTTTCCCCACTTTCACCAAGATCTCCATATACTTCTACTCAGCTGTCCCCTAGCCCAGTTTCTTTTCAACCTACCCTATACACATTAGATATCAACTCCCCTGTCTAAACACCTAAATAACCCACACCAGTGAGAAGATCAGGAAGGATATCTAATCAACCAGTTTACTTAAAGGACTATGTGTGCAGCAACATCATGTTCAGAGATGTGGAAGCTGCTTGTTTCAATCAACCAAGTAAACCTGGACCATACTGTTTCTGTTCCCTATCACCTAATAACCAACGCATAATGCAGTCTATTTCTACATCTACTAAACCTACCAGTTTCTCTTAAGCTTGTCAACATCCAGGTTAGATAGAAGAAATAGAATCAGAAATTAAGGCCCTAGAAGACAATCACACATGGGATGTGGTTGAACTGCCTAAAGGAAAAAGAGCTCTACCTTGTAAATGGGTGTATAAGGTAGAACATCTATCAGATGGAAGGATTGGAAGATTGAAAGCAAGGCTGGTGGCAGGGGGGATGTTCAAAGAGAAGGGATAGACTATAGTGAGACCTTTTCACAAGTGGTAAAGATGACAACCATACGGTGTTTGCTCATTATTGCAGCCAAGAGAGATTGGAATGTCTCTCAATTGGATGTCAACAATGCATTTTTGCATTGAGATCTTCAGGAAGAGGTATACATGAGATTCCCATCAGGAGTCTCATCCCCTAGTCCTAAACATGTTTGTCTTCTAGGAAGTCACTATATGGATTGAATCAAGCCTCTAGGAAATGGTATGCCAGGCTTGCAGGTGCTTTGAGTTTTAAACGTACAAGAGAGATAATTTATATTCTAGCGATGTATGTAGATGACATTATACTTACTGGGAATGATTTAGAAGAAATTCAGCATATCAAAGGTTTTCTCAATACTGAATTCAAGGTAAAAAATCTAGGCAGCATACATTATTTTTTAGGAATGGAAATTTGGTGAGAAAATGAAGGTTTTATTGTGAATCAAAGGAAGTTTACCTTGGATATGATACAGGAATTTGATGTATCTCACTTGAAACGGGCCAACTCTCCTCTTGATCCCTCATCTAAGCTTGCCTCTGATGATGGGGACCTTTGGGAAATTCCACAGTATTTCGTCACTTGGTTGGGAAATTGAACTACTTGACCAATACTCGCCCAGACCTCTCATTTGCACTTCTTTCTCTCAGCCAGTACATGCAGCGACTTAGTCTCTCTTATTTTACTACTGCATTGTGAGTATTGAAATATTTGAGCGCAGACCCGGGTCAAGGTATTCTTCTTTCAGCAACACCATCATTTTCTCTGCTTGTATTTTGTGATGCAGATTGGGCCTCTTGTAAGGAATCTAGAAGATCTGTGAGTGGATTCTTCATCACACATGGAGGAGCACCCGTTTCCTGGAAGTCAAAGAAACATGTGTCAATATCTTTATCATCAGCAGAATCCGAATACCGATCTATGAGAAGAGTCACGACAAAACTTACTTGGCTTGTTCGACTTCTTGAAGCTTTCTCTGCACCAGTGACTCTTCCCATTCCACTTCACTCTGATAGCAAATCAGCTATTCATATGTAACGATATGGCCAGTCGTTACGTAGAACATGCATCATTATTACTCTTATTTCCTTGTCATATGTTGGTTATACTATTTATAATATGTTGGAGTTGGTTGACTCGGGTTTAGAATGGTCGTAGTGAGAATTGGGACACTTAGTCTCTAGAAATAGCCTTATAGTTGGAAAAGTCAACTAAGAGTTGACTTATTGGTAAATGATCTCGGAATGCGGTTTTTAAGGCTCATACAGTTTCATTAGGAGATTTGGTACTTAGGAGTGTGTTCGGAATATTTTTGTGATGTCCGGTGTAGAATTAGGCTTGAATTGACGAAAGTTGGTTTTTGGTGATTTCCGGTTGGCAATGGAAAGTAGTATATTGGGGTCGGAATGGAATTCCGAGAGTTGGAACAAGTTCGTAATGTCATTTTGGATATGTGTGCAAAATTTCAGATCAATCGGAGGTGTTTTGGATAGTTTCGGCATCGTTGGTGGAATTTAGGAATTTCGAAGTTCATAGGCTTGAATTTGATGTGATTTAGGTGTTTTGATGTTGTTTTGGGTGTTTTGAGAGTGCAACTAAGTTTGAATGATCATTTGGGATGTGGTAGTATGTTTTCTTGGGGTCCCGAGGGGCTCGGGATTGATCTCGGATGGTTAGCGGGGATTTTGGGACTTGGTAATATGCAGCTTCGACTACTGGTGTAAGTTTTCTGGTGTAACCGCACCTGCGGGTGGGGAACCGCAGGTGCAGGCCCGCGGTCGAAGATGCAGATAAGGGACCGCACCTGCGGAGTCGCAGGTGTGGAATTTGAACCGCAGGTGCGGGTTTAGGCGGTTTAATGAAAAGTCGCAGGTGCGGTCCGCAGGTGCGAGAAGAGGGAAAACAGGTGCGAAAAGCCTGGGCAGAAAGTATATAAGTTAGACTTAGCGAATTTTGGTCTTCTTCTCACCATTTTTCATACGGGTTTCAAGATTTTGGAGGGGTTTTGAAGAGGGAGACCATAGTTCTTCATTGAGGTAAGGGTTTTGAACTTCATAACTCAATTATATGTGATTAAGGACTAAATTAACAATGTTTAATTAAGGAAAAGCAGTGGAAAAGTTGAGACTAAGGCTTGAGTTTAATAGATCTTCTAGGGGTGATTTGAGGGGTCAATTGGACTCCAATTTTAGAGTTCTTTATATGTATGAGAAGATGAGGATCGTTTTGGTATAAAGTTTATCGAGTTCCGAGACATGGGCTCGGGGGCCGGGTTTTGACTTATTTCGGGTTTTGTGCTTAAAATTAATAAATTTCGATTGGGTCTCATTCCTTGGCATATTATAATGGTATAAATCTGATTGTTGGTAGATCTGAAGCACTCGGAGGCCGAATTTAGAGGCAAGGGTACTGCGGAGTAGTATTTTAGCCGGTTTTGAGGTAAGTAACGTTTCCAAACTTGGAACTGAGGGTTCGAGACCCCAATTTATCTGGTATTTGATGCTAATTAAGGTGACGCACGTGCCAAGTGACGGGCATGCGGGCATACACCGAATATTTGTGTCCTGGCTCATCCCATGGAACTGCCTAATGGTTATTTCAGGCTGATACTTGTACTGTGAAGGTTGTATTTACCTTGAATATATTAGAAATCATGTTAAGTATAAATGCTAAGGCTTCACGCCTATATGTTCAGACTGGAATTGTCAGTTATTGTTGTCTCTATCCGTGGATATTTGCTTTCATGTACTCAGTCCTGTTATAGCATATGTTTCATACCTCAGTCTTAGTAATTGTTAGTTTATTTATATGTTATCATTGTTTTGGGCTGATTCTTATATGTGTGAGCCTTGTGAGTGAGACTGGAAAGTATTGACTGAGTGAGACCGAGAGCCTGGTATTGAGACAGTTATGAGATCGGACTACACACCGCAGCGATCCTCGAATCATGCCTTCATTGGCTTGATATAGCGCTTGGGCTTATAGGATCCCCTCCAGAGTCTTTACACCCATAGTGAGCGCATATATATTGAAGGATGGATCTTCCCTGGGCATGGATCTTGTCCGATGTTATTGATATATTGAGGGATGGATCGTACCTGGACATGGATCTTGTCCGGGTGATATAGTTTTGAGATGGATCTTTTTCGTGGGGCCGGACTGGCCTTTTCCTCAGTACTAGGTGACCGCGTCACTTGTGTTTATGTATAATCCAAGATGGACTTTCCCTGGGCCTGAAGGCCAATTCTAGTACTGAGTGGACTTCCTTGTGAGAGTTTGGGATACTGTGTACATGTCATTTCTGATTCCTTATGATCATATGTTGGTGTGTAGATTGTACAGACATCATTGGTGTATCTTTGTTTATTCCCCGTTATGTTACTGTCATGTCCAAGTTTATATATTGTTGTTCATGAATATTGGAGGTTTAGTCCGTCACTACATCTTAGCCCATAGTTTGGGTTCGTTACTTCTAAGTTGGTGTACTCATGTTACCCCCTGCACCTTGTGTGCAGATCCAGGTACATGGGGACCCGGCTCTGGTCATTGAGTAGCTGACATTTCCATCAGAGTTGTCGAGGTAGCAGCTGGCAACCGTGATCTCGTCATCTCTTTCCTATTCTACCTGTCGTTATTTACTTTTCAGACTATGTTGTCGATTCCTCTTTGATTTACATTATGTATTAGCAGCTCATGACTGTGTGACACTGGATCCATAATTTGTAGGACTGAAGTTTTGGTTTCATAGATGGTTTCAATTTCAGATTTATTATTGTTATTATCTTCAAACGTGTTAAAAATGATATTTTCTCTGGTAATCGAATCTAGATTAGTTATAATAGGTGGCTGGACTAATTCCACGACAGGCGCCATCACGATTCCGAAATTGGGTCGTGATACCATATTGCCCGTAATCTCGTCCTTCATGAACGGATAAAACATGTGGAGATTGTCATTTTGTCTGTCAACAATTCCTCTCCGAGCTAATTACTCTGTCTTTTGTTCCTTCTAAAGATCAATTGGCGGATCTCTTCACAAAGCCACTTTCAGGGGTTTCTCATTCAAAGATTTTAAGAAAGTTAAGAGTCACAAGGTTACCCTCTAACTTGAGGGGGGATGTTGAGAAGAAGAAACCCTTTCCTAATTCTAGGATCCCCGGAGTTATGATCAAGGACAAAGAAGAAGAATGAAGGAGATGAAGACGAAGAGTAAAGTGGTCTACTGAAATTGGAAAGGGTTCGATACCTTTGATGTTGTCAGAACATATTTTGGACACACATCTGGGCCTATAAGTTTATTGGGCCTTTGCACTATTTTGGTCTCACATTTAGAGTTTGAGCTTACTACTATTGGGCCAGAAGATAAGACCAGCTGGAAATAAAACCATGTTTTATTTATTGTAAATAACATGTGAGTTTGTTATAGAGTAGCCATTAGAATAGAAGACAAGTGTACATGTAGTTATTCCTTAGATTCGTTTTAGTGTAAATAAATAGTACATTGCACATGGCTGAATTCATTCAATCAAAATACAGAACATTTTATCAGAGTTCAGATTTCTTCAAATCTTACAACAGATAAGGTCCTTAAGGTGAAATTCCATGAATAGCTGATATAGGTGTCCATATTTTCACATAGTTATCATATATAGGGTAGAGAAAAGGACTAATTTGGCGGCAAAGAGAACAAAAGTGACAACACTCGCTAATGATCAATATATATATATATATATATATATATATATATATATATATATATATGTCTGTATGAGAGCCC
>ML299265.1:13293-58327 GCA_005239495.1 Nicotiana undulata
ATATATATATATGTCAGTATTAGGGCCCTTAATTAAGGTAAAATTTGACAATCAGTGAAGGTCATACTATGTGTTTTTGTTCACAAAATTAATATTCCTTGGAGAGGAAAAAATGACTGATTGGCAGGGGCAGATTTATGTTAACCCAAATTGTGTCGGGGGACACTGCTTGATCGAAATATTTTACTTAATATATATGTATATAATAACTCAAGAGGAAATATTAATATATATAATAACGAAACCACTTGAAACAGAGCAGTCTATTGGCTGGATGGTTGAAACAAAGCAGTCTATATAATAACTCAAGCGGAAAATTTAAAACCTTAACATCTTGTTTGGATGGTTGTTACCTATTGTATTATATCGTATTGTTACTTTTAATACAATATTTATTTTAGTTGTTACTTAAGTTTTATTGTATTGTATCGTTAAATTCGTCATTACGTAACTATGAAATATGTCACTGTCAAGACCCAAAATTCATACATGGTCGTGATGACGCCTATCGTGTTACTAGGCAAGGCTACTTCCCAAAATATTTCAATTGATTGATTTTAAGAATTTAATAAAACAATAGCAACATTTAAATTGCTCATAAACTAAATCAGTTCTAAATAATATTAATACAAAGTGAAAAAACGGCCCCAAACATCGGGGTGTCACTAGTCACGAGCGTCTAAAACTATGAGTTAAGATATAATACTATCTAAAATAATAAATGATAAAAGGAGTAACAAGGTCCTGAATTCAACAATCGCCGCGCTCCAATTCATCTGGATATGCACATGACGTGCAGGGCGTAGTATGAGTATAACCGACTCAGCAGTAACAAAAATAACTAAGGAACTGAGTAGTAGTGACGAGCTAAGATGAATAGTCCAATTATTTATTTTCACAATTTACAAATAAACAGAAATAAAAAAGTAAATCCCATAACTTAGTAAATACCACAAAGAAATTTAACAGATAAATGCAGCAACATCAAAAGTAAATGCAACCTCACAACAATGTCACTCCGTCACTCAGTACTCGCACTCAACACTCAATACACTCAACACTCAATACACTCACTGGGGTGTGTACCAACTCCGGAAGGGTTCCCATAGCCCAAGCTCTAAGCATGGACAACTCACGTGCCATAATATGCTCTAAGCACGAACAAATCACGTGCTAATATCAATACCTGGATCCGCACGGGCAGCTCACGCTCTACGCAGACTGCTCACGCTCTATGGTATTAATACATGGACCCGCACGGACAGCTCACGTGCTATGTGGACAGCTCACGCGCTATGGTATTAATATCCTCACAACCAGGCCCGTGGTCTCACTCAATCATGTACCTCACTAGCCTCACCATCATCAACAAATAAGGGAACACAACCCACATCAAGTATCACAACATATCAACAAATAATAGAGACTGAGGTAAACATGTACAATAATTTCTACTACTGAGTACAAATAATGTGAGCATGAATATGGCCTAAGCATGATCTCTAACTTGAAGGAAGACAAGTTCACTAACAAGTAAATGCGTAAACACAAATAATAGTTACTAGGCCTAACAGCCTCACAGGATGGACCAAGTATCAATCCCTTGGAGTATACACCCACACGCCCATCACCTAGCGTGGGTATAACCTCCAAACAATCACGTGATATCAAATTTTCCGGGTTTATACCCTCAAAGCCAGACTTAAAATTGTTACTTACCTTAACAACGTAAAATCCTACTCCGGGATGCCCTCGTCTCTGGACTCGGTCTCTAAAAGCCCCAAATCTAACCATAATTACATTAATACCATCAACATGTGCTAAAAAATCGAATTCCACAATAAAACTTAAAAAAAATATGCCAAAATTCCGAAATCGTCTGAAAGCCGTCGATGCTCAACTGATACCGAGCGCTCATGTGCGCATACGAATGCACAGAAGGAATTCAAAGAGTTACACTTCAAGCTGAATCAATACCGCATGATAAGAATTCAAGAATATGAAGTTTCCTAAAGGTTCTGCAGCCTCTCGAAGATAAGAACATACGTCTCTATAACGATCCACAAGACTCTACTAAACCCGCTCATGACTCGTGAGACCAATGCAACCTAGGCTCTGATACAAACTTGTCACAACCCAAAATCCATACATGGTCGTGATGGCGCCTATCGTGTTAATAGGCAAGCCTACTTCCCAAAATATTTCTACTGATTGATTTTAAGAATTTAATAAAACAATATCAACATTTAAATTTCTCATAAACTAAATCAACTCTAAATAATATTAATATAAAGTGCGAAAACGGCCCCAAACATCGGGGTGTCACTAGTCATGAGCGTCTAAAACTATGAGTTATGATATAATATTGTCTAAAAGAATTAATGATAAAAGAAGTAACAAGGTCCTGCGGACGCTGGCAGCTACCTTGCAGTCTCCACAAATAGTCGGCCTGAACTCAACAATCACCGCGCTCTAACTCACTTGGATCTGCACATGAAGTGCAGGGTGTAGTATGAGTACAACTGATTCAGCAGTAACATAAATAACTAAGGAACTAAGTAGTAGTGACGAGCTAAGCAGAACAATCCAATTATTTATTTTCACAATTTACAAATAAAAAGAAATAAAAAATTAAATCCCATAACTTAGTAAATACCACAAAGAAATTTAACAGATAAATGCAGCAACATCAAAAGTAAATGCAACCTCACATCAATGTCACTTAACACTCAGCACTCACACTCAACACTCAACACTCAACACTCAATACACTCACCGGGGTGTGTACCAACTCTGGAGGGGTTCCCAAAGCCCAAGCTCTAAGAACGGACAACTCACGTGCCATAATATGCTCTAAGCACGGACATCTCACGTTCTAATATCAATACCTGGATCCGCACGGACAGCTCACGTGCTATGCGGACAGCTCACACGCTATGGTATTAATACCTGGACCCGCGCAGACAACTCATGTGCTACACAGATAGCTCACGTGCTATAGTATTAATATCCCCACAACCAGGCCCTCGGTCCCACTCAATCATGTACCTCACTAGCCTCACCATCATCAACAAATAAGGGAACACAACCCACATTATCAAGTATCACAACATATCAGCAAATAATAGAGACTGAGGTAAACATGTACAATAATTTCTATGACTGAGTACAAATAATGTGAGCATGAATAAGGCCTAAGCATGATCTCTAACTTGAAGGCAGACAAGTTCACTAACAAGTAAATGCGTAAACACAACTAATGGTTACTAGGCCTAACAGCCTTACGGAACGGACCAAGTATCAATCCCTCAAAATATACACCCACACGCCCATCACTTAGCATGGGTATAACCTCCACACAATCACGTGATATCAAATTTTCCGGGTTTATACCCTCAAAGCCAGACTTAAAATTGTTACTTACCTTAACAACGTAAAATCCTACTCTGGGATGCCCTCGTCTCTGGACTCGGTCTCTAAAAGCCCCAAATCTAACCATAATTACATTAATACCATCAACATGTGCTAAAAAATCAAATTCCACAATAAAACTTACAAAATATGCCAAAATTCCGAAATCGTCCGAAAGCCGTCGATGCTCAACTGACACCGAGAGCTCATGTGCGCATACGAATGCACAGAAGGAATTCAAAGAGTTACACTTCAAGCTGAATCAATACCGCATGATAAGAATTCAAGAATGTGAAGTTTCCTAAAGGTTCTGCAGCCTCTCGAAGATAAGTAGATACGTCTCCATACCGATCCACAAGACTTTACTAAACCCGCTCATGACTCGTGAGACCTATGCAACCTAGGCTCTGATACAAACTCGTCACAACCCAAAATCCATACATGGTCGTGATGGCGCCTATCGTGTAACTAGGCAAGCCTACTTCCCAAAATATTTCTACTGATTGATTTTAAGAATTTAATAAAATAATATCAACATTTAAATTTCTCATAAACTAAATCAACTCTAAATAATATTAATATAAAGTGCAAAAACGGCCCCAAACATCAGGGTGTCACTAGTCACGAGCGTCTAAAACTATGAGTTAAGATATAATATTGTCTAAAAGAATTAATGATAAAAGGAGTAACAAGGTCCCACGGACGCTGGCAGCTACCTTGCAGTCTCCACAAATAGCCGGCCTGAACTCAACAATCGCCGCGCTCTAACTCACTTGGATCTGCACATGAAGTGCAGGGTGTAGTATGAGTACAACTGATTCAGCAGTAACAGAAATAACTAAGAAACTGAGTAGTAGTGACGAGCTAAGCAGAACAGTCCAATTATTTATTTTAACAATTTACAAATAAACAGAAATAAAAAATTAAATCCCATAACTTAGTAAATACCACAAAGAAATTTAACAGATAAATGCAGCAACATCAAAAGTAAATGCAATCTCACATCAATGTCACTCCAACACTCAACACTCACACTTAACACTCAGCACTCAACACTCAATACACTCAACACTTAATACACTCACTAGGGTGTGTACCAACTCTGAAGGGGTTCCCAAAGCCCAAGCTCTAAGAACGGACAACTCACGTGCCATAATATGCTCTAAGCACGGACATCTCACGTTCTAATATCAATACCTGGATCCGCACGGACAGCTCACGTGCTACGCGGACAGCTCACACGCTATGGTATTAATACCTGGACCCGCACGGACAACTCACGTGCTACACGGATAGCTCACGTGCTATGGTATTAATACCCCCACAACCAGGCCCTCGGTCCCACTCAATCATGTACCTCACTAGCCTCACCATCATCAACAAATAAACGAACACAACCCACATTATCAAGTATCACAACATATCAGCAAATAATAGAGACAGAGGTAAACATGTACAATAATTTCTTTGACTGAGTACAAATAATGTGAGCAGGAATAAGGCCTAAGCATGATCTCTAACATGAAGGCAGACAAGTTCACTAACAAGTGAATGCATAAACACAAATAATAGTTACTAGGCCTCACAGCCTCACGGGACGGAAAAAGTCTCAATCCCTCAGAGTATACACCCACACACCCATCACCTAGCATGGATATCACCTCCAAACAATTACATGATATCAAATTTTCCGGGTTTATACCCTCAAAGCCAGAGTTAAAACTGTTACTTACCTCAACAGTGTAAAATCCTACTCCGAGGTGCCCTTGTCTATGGAATCGGTCTCTAAAAGCCCTAAATCTAACCATAATCAAATCAATACCATCAACATGTGCTAAAAAATCAAATTCCACAATAAAACTATAAAATATGCCAAAAATATGAAATCAGCCAAAACCCCAAAATGGTAGAATAATAATCCGCGTCCTCTCCCGAGTCTAACCATATAATATTTGTCACAATCGGACTTCGTTTGGTCCCTCAAATCCTCACTTAAAACTCTCTAAAACTCAAGCCGTAACTCCCTCAATTTTACTTTGAAATCATCAGTCAAATCCCAAAAATGAAGATGGATTCATGAAATATAATAAAATCGAGTAGAGAACACTTACCCCAATCCATATGGTGAAAATCGCCTCCAAAATATCCCAAATCCGAGCTCCCCAACTCAATATGACCGAAAGAACAAACCCTTGTTTTGTATAGTTTTCTGCCAGCTATTCTGCCTTGTTTTCTCGTACCAAACGATCCTAAAACTCACTTTTTATGCTTCCAATAGATTTTTTGTGAAGTTTTAGTCAAGTTAGGCTTTTGAATCATTCAATTTGACCTTATAATAAAGAGGATATGTATGTTTTAATATCTGCAAATCGTGTAGATGTTTAAATACGCTTTCAGTGATAATTTCGTAATTAATCTGAAAAATCTGGCAACCTTAGTAAAATAACCATAAATTTCTCATACGATGACCAAATTCGACGGTTCTCTTTGCTACGGGTCCGTAATGGCGATACGGATCTAATGCTTTATTTAAAACAAAAATCGAAGCTCATTTGTTCAATATGATATTATTTATGCTTGAAGAAACGACGTCGAAACATAAGAGAAACAAGCGCAACACAACCCAAACCTATCGTAAACTCACCCGAGGCCCTCGAGACCTTAACCAATAATTCAAACAAGTCATATATCACTACCCAAACATAGTCGAACCTCTGGAACACCCAAAACAACACCAAAACACCAAATCAACCTCGAATTCAAGCCTAAGAACTTTTAAACTTCCAACTTTCGCCAATTCAAGCCTAATTCTACCACGGACCTCCAAATTACATTCCGGACACAATCCTTAGTCTAAAATCACCCAAGGAAGCTAATTGAATCATAAAATTCCAAATTCGAATTCGTTTACTCAAAAGTCTAAAACTTGGTCAAACCTTTCAAAATTATAGCTTCTAGCTGAGACCATTCTCCCAAATCTATTCTGGATAACCTGAAATGCCACAACCGGCGATTCACATAAGTTATAACACATAATACGGATCTACTCATTCCCTTAAACAACCGTGCGAGGTGAAATTGCTCAAAATGACCAGTCGGGTCGTTATAGTCACTTTATGTAACAACCGATTTGGTGTGGTTACGTCGTTATCTTGTGTTTTTATCTCATCTCACCCTTCATTATTATTAAATAATTTTATTTCATCATTTACCATATACCTTTTATATAATAAATCTAACTCGTTTCATAAATTTTGCTTTATAATATTGTGTTTACCCTAAAAATTGAGTAACAATTAAATTTATATTGTTGTTTCACGGATATGTGATTTAATCTAATACCAATTGATAAATAAAGAGTTAAACAGATAAATTAGACAGTAAGATAAACCAAACCAGTATTCTAGCAATGACTCAACCTCGATTCAAGATAGTCTTGAGGTATGACAGTAAGAGCAATAAAGAATAGAGCAAGAATGACGAACACTAAGTGAAGTAAAGAGAAAAACAGATGTATAGGTTCTTATCAATGAATAAATAATGATCATTCCTGCTAATGATTGGGATCCCTCTTTATATAATAGAGTAATGCTAAATAAAGTACAATTCTAATAACGAAAGCAAATTCCATGATTGGCATTAATAACCCCTTTGATTTGATCTGTTTCGGGATTTCTGCCGTGATCTTCGATCGGGTACTGATATCTCCCTCTACCGGTATTATGCCTTACTCGAAGTCAGTCATGCTTGGTCTCGATTGTTGCTGGCCTCGATCTCAATTAACACTTTGATCTCCAGGCTTGATGTTCTATCTTTGAGCTCGAGCCCGATATAGTAAAAGGCTACCCTCGAGGCTACTCCCCTGCCTACAAAATCGGGTATGCCTGATTTTGTCCGTATACAGATAGTCCCCTCATTTTTTGGAGTGTAACAAGAAGAAACGAATTTGAGACATTTAATACGTCGATCAATTATGACGTTAACATCGTGACATAAGCAACATAAAGCGACTGAAGTGTCGTGTCTGCACAGTTCCCAAGGTCATTAATTAATTCGAGTTGATGGTCGGCCGCCAGTTCTTTCAAACCGTCAAAGTGGCTATTATAAGTAGATCACTTTCATAACCTTCCCAAACTTTACTTTTAGAACTTTTTCTAATCTCCAAAAGCTCTTCTATTCCCTTCAAGTTCATCAACTTTGCCGGTTTCTGTTCGCCTAACTCTTATTAAAACACAAATTCCGCCTTCTTCTTTCTTAAACCTCATATAACAATGGTAAAAGTATCAAAAACCATTTCTAAAAAAGAAAAAGCCTCCTCATCGCGGCCAGCCGGTGACAATACCGGCGAAGCCACGCATCGAAGAGTGCATCCTCGAGCCATGTGAACTTACTTCCAACTTTAACGCTCTTCAGCTCCTGGCCGATGTGAGCCCATGTATAGATACATCTGTTCGATATCCGTAGGTGATCTTGAGTAGTTGAAAAAAGACTGCCATTGGGCGAACAAAGAAATGGTGATTCCTAACCCCGAGGAGGACATTACCACTCATGTGAAATGGTTCTTAAGTGTGTATACTTACTCTTTCACACTAGGTCCCGTCGATCTCGTCATAATCGACTTATGCCGCCAATACCGGGTAACCCTAGGCCAGAGCTACCCCTCATTTTGGCGTATCGTTATTTTACTTAGATTCTTCATGCGCAAGATCGAGGGGATGCCTTTCACACTCGATCACCTCATTAGGCTATACAACCCCCGTCTTTATCAAGGCGGATTGATAAGGTTTCAACGCCGGGCCACGAAGGTGCTTTTCTCGAGCATAGACAAGGATAAGGATCGAGGGTGGATGGGACGCTTTGTCCGAGTCAGGACTTCCGACTTAATCCTGGATGAGAAGATGCCATTCCCCGAAGAATGGAACAAGAAGCGTAAATACAATCTCATCGATTGTATAATTCTTTATAGTAAGATCAAATTCAAAAAAAGATTAATCAAAACTTTATTATTTTAGCCAAATAAAAAAATGTAGCCTAAATAATGTAGTTTTATCCAAGTTTTATTATAAATTGTATTCGAAAAAAATTATCCAAAAAAGTAACATACTTAAAAAGGTAAAAATATATTTTATTTTTAAAAATGATGCCACATATACAGAAAAATCCACGTGGCAGGCGAGTGCACCCACACTCTTTGCCACATCAGTGTCCAGGGGATAATGGCTCTCAAAAGGCCAAGTTGAGGGGGGTAATTAAGACCACAAATAGTTTAAGGCTATAACTAATAACCTGTGTCAAGTTTAGGGGGTGTTAAGGTATTTTTCCATTTTACTTTCTTTACTCTCTCTTATCTATATTCTTCTTTATTGTACAGCTTCCCCTTGGTTTCCTAGTGCAGTCCCGAACCTTGCAGGTCGGGTTTGACAATTGGCCTCAACCTCTTCGTATGTTGAGCGCTCGCGACGCGATTTGGCTAAGGGTCGATGGGAGGCCAAAAATCATGGTAAGTTCATCTGTCTTTGTTTGATGCTTTCCTGTGAAATACTCCATTTTACCTTGATTTCCTCCCATACAGGTCTCGGAGACGAAATCGTCATGAGGCTGCCTCCATCAGGGGAAGAGGAGGTCCCTAAGCCGACTAAGGAAAGGGGCCTCGCCTCCTGATACTCCGAAGCTTAGAAGGGCAAGGCTCGAAAGTCAAAGATCGATCCCACTGTTTTGTCTGTTGATATAGCTTAACAACTACAAGAGGAAGACGAGGAGGGAGGAGATGTCAGCTGCCTGCTGGTGGTTCGGAAGAGGGTAAGCACCGAGGCTTCGAAGATTGCAGAGCCGGTGACAGTCGAGGAGGTTCAGCTACAAATCGAGGAGATCTCGGAGGAAGGTCCAAGCAGAGTCCCCGAGTCACCGGGTGATGATGATGCCTCCCGCAATGATGAACAACCGGCGGGTGTGCCCGAAGGGTCCAGTTTTGAGGCCCTTCAAAAAGGAGAGAATGATGCAGGTGACTCGCTTATGGCAATTAATATTGATGATTCGCTACCCGGCCCTACATTTTCTGAAGGGGAGTTTCGGGATGCCAGGTTCATGAGGACCCCGATGTGCAGACGGTCTACGAAGGGGATTATATATTCCGCGACTGCTTCGCGGGGGTCGATGATGTTCCTCACCTAGATGCATCGCTCATTTTTTATGAGGCTCAGTGGATTCTGAACCAAGTAAGTTTTAGCCCACGTTATCATGTTTGCATTTGTTTTTATCTCTTGAAGTCTGATTTCCTTCTTTTTTGCATAGGCTATGGCGCTCTATCAAGAAGCGTCTTCCAAATAACGAGCCGAGTTGACCCGATTTGAGGTTGATCTTAAAAATTTCACTGAGGAGAGAGACGCCCTCAAACTCTTCTATGTGCAAAATGAAGAGGAGTTCAAGAGCCTTCGAGCCGAACTGGAAAGAGCTCATCAAGATTAAGTTGAGCTCATCGAATGGGTAATGTAAAATTTTGGGAGCTTGTTATGTATTAACTTGATATTGGCGACCAACATTTTGATCATGCAGGTTCAGTAGAAGGCCGAGTTGGTCGAGAAGCTTCACCAGGAAGCTAAGATGAAAGAGGCAGAGACTTTGGGGTGGAAGCAGTACATGGACCGTCTTTCCTCGGAGAAAGATACGGTTCGGGCCCAACTGTCCTAGGTTGAGCGTCAACTCCAAAGTGTGAAGGAGGGGAGCCTGGACCGAGCCAAGAGGTTGATGAGCTCGAGACTCGATTGGCTTCTGAGCTTGCAAGGGCTACATCCGAGGCGGAGGCGCGTGTGGCCTCCTACCGAGCCGATTCTGAAGCCTCCAACCCTCAGGCAAAGGAAATTTCTGATGCTGCTGAGTTTAAATTGTCCCGTGTTGCCGAGCATGCTAGACGCCACTCTCAGAGAGAGACTCTTGAGGAGGTACATGCTCGTGGTTTCGACCTCACGGCTAATATCAAGAATGAAAAGGTGTTGGAGGACGAGGCCGAAGCTTTGCTTTCCGATGATGAAGACTCCACGAATGGATCCGAGATCGGAGGAAATGAATCTGAAGCTCCCGAAGATGCAGCTCCCGAGGCGGACTAGGCACTTAGGATTTTTTCTCCTTTTGTTTTTTCTGTAAGACCCTATGTGGTCTTTGTAAATAATTTGCATATATTAAAGATTCATTTTCTTTCTGTTTTGTCTCTGATTTATTATTCGTGATAAATTCTGTTTTTCCTTTGCCTTGTGAAAACTTCGTTGCTGCAACCTCTATAATCGAGTGAGCACTATATCAAACTTAGAGTAGAACAAACCCTTAGGTTTTTAGTTAAGAGAGGGAGAGTCCCCGAGCTCAATAATATGTTCAGGATTTTGATTTTGGATGGTTTGATCGAAGCCATAATTGCACTGTTTTCATAGCCAGTTCAAATAAGGTTCGAACTCACAATAACAGACCCCTTAAGGTGTGTATCGAGTAATCATGAGTCCTCGAACAATAGTCGAGTGAATTTTTATTTCATCTTGAAACAATGGAACCCTTAGGTTTGAATTGAGTGAGAAAAAGATCTCGACTTCTAAGTGTATTGGCTCTTAGGCTCTTTAGATTGGGCCGATATGGCCTCTAAGAGATTGCTATTACTTCACCTTTTTGGCTTAAAATACATAGTAAAAATTGCTTTATGCCTTAGCATGTATTTTTCACCCATTGCGTTTTTTGAGGGTTCGATGTCGATTGAAACCCTTTTGCTTTTTGTGCCTTAGCGCGTTTGTGTTAAGATAATTTGATACCTTTTAATAAGTCTGATTTCATCGAAGCCTTTTGACTATTTGCCGAGGGTGGCCTTTCTTAACTGGTTTTCAAAGAATTCGAAGTCCTATTTTTATTGGGGGATTTGGACGTCTCCGAGCAACATTAATTTGGCTGTAGCATTTGGGTATGCCTCTTGGGTTTATTTCCCAATAACACTTCGAACTTGTTCGAAGTGTTAGTCCCTAAGAATGATTGCCTTGTCATATAGATTGAGGAGTGCCTCTTTGATGTCTTATGAATTTGAGTTTAGATAACTCGAATATGTTGATCATCGACGGTAGTCCTCGAGTGTTCGAGGTATATTTGCACTTGGACCTTAATCTATTTCGCACAAAATCATAAGTATGGAGCTCGTATAGTAGAAAAGTTTCTTTGAGGCACAAGATATTTGATATAGTGCTTCTTTGAATAATTTATACATGCGCACATATTTTTCCATCGGGGCTCGACTATCTATATGGACACGATTCATTCGACCATTTGTCCCATTACAAAGTTTCCCTATCCAGACCCTTTGACCCAAAGCACTTTCCTCGAAAATACAACATCCAAGGGTGATTTCCCCAAGTATTCAAGGTTGATTGTAAAAAAGCCTTGGATACTATTTAAGTTTCCTAGGTTGCACATAATTGTTCCCTCGTTAAAAACCTCACAGGAAAAACCCATTTGGGACAAAACCGATCTAAGGGAAAAATAGTGCAACACGTGCTTTAAAAACTGAGGGCTCGATGTCTTCAATCGAACACCTGCAGTGAGTCAACATTAAATATATAAATGAAAAAGGGATAAGTCATACGTTAGTAATAATATTGTTTAAGAAGTGATATGTTCCAATTACTTGGCAGTTGTTCGCCTTCCATCGTGCCAAGCTTATAAGATCCCTTTCCGACGATGTCGAGGACTTGGTAGGGTCCTTTGCAATTTGGGTCGAACTTTCCTTCATTAGGATCTTGAGTATTGATGGAGACTTTCCTAAGGAATAAGTCCCCGACTTTGAAGTGACGAAGGTTGGTTCTTCTATTGTAGTATCTCTCGATTCGTTGTTTTTGTGCAACCATTAGAACGAGTGCGGCTTCTCATTTTTCATCCAATAATTCGAGGCTAGTATTCATAGCCTCATGATTAGACTCTTCAGTTGTATGTCGAAACCTGGCATTGGGTTCTACGACTTCGACTTGAATCAAAACTTCGGAGCCATATGCCAAGGAGAACGGGGTTGCCCCTGTACTGGACTTAGATGTTGTTCGATATGCCCAAAGGACTTCGGGTAGAATTTCTCTCAATTTCTCCTTAGTGTCGTTCAACCTTATCTTTAGGTATGATAGTCTTGTTCGCCGATTCGGCCTGTCCGTTTCCACTAGGGTGATACGTCGTTGATAATATCATTTCTATTTTGTGGTCTTCGAGGAATTTCATCACTTTGCTGCCGATAAATTGTTTTCCATTGTCACACACTATTTCGACAGGTATCCCGAATTGACACACGATGTGATCCCAGATGAAGTCTATAACCTCTTTCTCTCTCACTTTCTCGAAAGTCTGTGCTTCAAACCCACTTAGAGAAATAGTCAGTCATAAATAAAATGAACTTAGCTTTACCTAGGGCCAATTGTAGAGGGCCGACGATATCCATCCCCTATTTAATGAATGGCTATGGGGATAGGACCGAATGAAGTTGTTCTCCGGGATGGTGGATCATTTGTGCAAACCTTTGACATTTATCACATTTACGAACAAACTCCTTAGTGTCTCTTTCCATGCTATCTTAGCAGTATCCTGCTCTAATGACTTTGTGAATCAGTGATTCGGCGCCAGAGTGGTTCCCACAAGTGCCTTTGTGGACCTCTCGTAGAACATAATCGGTGTCCCGTGGTCCCAAACATACTGCCAATGGTCCGTCGAATGTTCTCCTGTATAATGTTCCATCTTCAACTAATGTGAATCAAGCAACTTTGGCTCGTAGGGCCTTCGATTCTTTAGGGTCCGATGGGAGCTTTCAATTTTTCAAGTATTCAATATATTTATTCCTCCAATCCCAGTTTAAGCTTGTAGAGTTTATCTCGACGTGACCTTCCTCGATCACGGATCTCGAGAGTTGAACGACCGTCCCCGAGCTGATCTCATCTTCCTCGACTGATGACCCCAAATTTGCAAGGCCCCACTATTTTTCTCTCGAGGTATGTGCTTTACAGTCTATTCTTTGAAACCGTGCAAAGTTACCTGCAACTTATCCAAATACCTTTGCATTCTATCCTCCCAAACATCGAATGTTTTGTTTACTTGGTTCACCACCAGTAAATACTCACACTTGGCTTCAATGACTTTTTCTACAAAGCTTTTAGCCAGCTCGAGACATACAATCATGGCCTCGTACTCGTCCTTATTATTAGTCAACTTAGAAGTTTTGATAGATTGTCTAATAGTGTTACCCATGGGCGTCTTCAAAACGATTCCTAGCCCAGACCCCTTCAAATTCCAAGAGCCGTCTGTGAAAAGGGTCCATACCCCCGATGATGTACCCGATTTTAACAAGAGTTCCTTTTCAACTTCGGGTACGAGGGTTGGCGTAAAATCGGCCATGAAGTCCGCTAAAATGTGAGACTTGATGGTTGTTCGGGGTTGATATTCGATATCGTACCCACTAAGTTGGACAACCCATTTGGCCAATTAACCCGACAGTTCGGGCTTGTGAAAAAAATTATGAAGTTGGTAAGTGGTTAATACACATATGGGATGACACTGAAAGTAAGGTTTTAACTTTCTAGAGGCATTTATCAGTGCAAGTGCGAATTTCTCTATATGTGGATATCTATTTTCTGCTTCTCCTAAGGTTCGACTTACATAATATACAGGAAATTGTGTACTTTGCTCTTCTCGAACTAGGACATCACTTACCGCGATTTCAAATACTGCCAAATACAAGTAAAGTTTCTCATCTGCCTTTGGAGTGTGAAGTACTGGTGGGCTCGATAGGTATCGCTTCAATTCCTCTAATGCATGTTGGCAATCCAGGGTCCAGGAATAATCATTCTTCTTTTTTAGGAGAGAGAAAAATCTGTGGCTTCGATCTGACGACCTCGAGATGAATCGGCCTAAGGCAGCTATCCGTTCAGTCAGCCTCTGCACGACCTTGACACTGTCCATGATTGTGATGTCTTCGATGGCATTGATTTTATCGGGGTTGATCTAGATCCCCCGATTCAACACATGAACCCAAGGAACTTGCCTGAACCAACCCGAATGCACATTTCTCGGGGTTGAGCATCATATTATATTTTCTTAAAATATCGAACTTTCCCTGCAAATGATCCAAATGGTCCTCTTCGCGCAAGGATGTAGCTAGCATGTCATCAATACATACTTCTATTGACTTGCCTATTTGTTCTTCGGACATTTTATTAACTAGGCGTTGGTAAGTAGCTCCTGCATTTTTTATCCCGAAGGGAATTACATTATAACAATATGTCCCATACTTGGTGATAAATGAAGTCTTTTCTTGGTCTTCCAGGTTCATCTAAATTTGATTGTACCCGGAATAAGCATCGAGAAAAGCAAGGATCTCGTGGCCGACCGAGAAAAGAGTCTTTGGGGCATTCCTTATCTAAATCCTTATAATCTACACATATCTAAGTTTGTTACCTTTTTAGGGACTACGACTACATTGGCTAACCATTCGGGATATTTTACCTCCCAAATGGACCCTATTTTGAGAAGTTTAGTTACCTCGTCCTTTATGAATGTGTGTTTTACCTCGGACTGGGGTCTTTTGGTTTGATTCACCGGTCTAAAATTATTGTACAGGCTCAGTCGATGCGTTGTTATTTCCGGCTGGATCCCTGTCATGTCTAAAGGGACCAAGCAAAACAATCTAAGTTATCAATAAGAAAGTGAATAAGCTTTTTCCTGAGTTCGTGGGTTAATCTCGTTCCCAGGTATACCTTTTGCTCAATCAGTATAACCTTTTCCAACTCTTCGACCGTTGATTTTCTGGCATCGGAATCTTTGGGAACAACAAAATCCTTTTCCAGCTCTTCGACCGTTGATTTTCTGGCGTCAGAATCTTCGGGAACAACAAAAGTTTGAGGGTCAGGGAATCCTCTTCTTCTTCTTCTTCTATCTCCCGATTCCTTGATTCGATCGAGGCTAGTGGAGGTGATTGCTATTTGGCTTCCTGTTTACCTTTGATGCTCGATTTTGCCAAGGTTTATAACGTCGATATCGGTGTTACCTCATCGACCGCAAATATTTCATTTGCAGCATGTTGTTCTCCGTACACTATTTTCACCCCTTCCGACGTAGAGAATTTAATTATTTGGTGGAGATCGAGGGGACTCCCCTAATGTTGTGGATCCAAGGCCTTCCGAGAAGTGCATTATACCTCATGTCACCCTCGATTATGTGAAACTTTGGTATCTTGGATGGTTCCAGCCACGTTCACCGGTAGGATAATCTCCCCTTTAGTTGCTTCACTGGCCATATTAAGCCGTTTAAGACCCGGTTTGCAGGCACGATTTGATCCTGCAGGCCGAGCTGCTCCACGACCCTCGATTGGATGATATTTTCGGAGCTACCTGGATCTACCAAAACACGCTTAACTTGAACTTTATTTAATATGATAGAAATTACCAAAGCGTCGTTGTGGGGCTGAGAAAATCCTTCTGTTTCTTCGTCGTTGCATGATAAGGTGCCTTTTGGCACATAATCTCGGGTTTGTTTTTCCCTAATGATTGAATTAGAATCGTCAAAACTCTATTCCGGAGTCATCTACATATAAGTCAAACAACGGTTAACTCTTTCAACCTAAACCTCCAACTTAGGGACTATGTGTCCCATTTCTCTCTGAAAATCACCCGAAACCAAAATCAAAAATTCTGATAACTCGCATAACAACAATATAAAAAAGAGGAGTCAATAAATAAGGGATCAGTGCTAAAATACTCAAAATGACCGGCTAAGTCATTACATTCTCCTACAAATAACTCTTCATCGCCGGGAAAATACGTCTCCAGTGGTTCGTATTCCCTAACTATGGGGTTCTCTGCTAGGTGATCAGCCAATTCTTTCCCTTTGACCGCCTTCTTGAGTCACATAGATGATGTCGAATTCACTTAGTAATATCTGCCACTTTTCTAGCTTACCCGTAGGCATGGGTATGTAAACGATATATTTTAATTGATCCATCGTGGATATGAGATATGTAGTGTATGCGCAGAATTAAAGTTGTTACACCCTATGTTTTCGTATATGGAAGTACGCCATAAGTAAATTGATATAATCTCATAAATGAGATGTTACATTCCGCGTTTTCATACGTTAAGGTTTCGTCGTAAGTTAATCGATGTAAGTTTGGGAATGAGAATTATTTTGAGATTATAAGTGTTATGCTATTTCAAACAAGTGATAAGTTAATTCGCGAAGGTGAAAGGCTAAGCTAATCGAAAAAATGAGTTCCGTCGATGTTTTGAAATTTTTGAATAAAAAACGACCTGAGCTAAAATACCCGGTATTTATGGGCTAGTACCATACAAGGAACCACATGGCCACAATAGTAAGGAGTATAAAGTATGTTAAAAAGTGAGTAGTATTTTAAAGTAATTGGAGATAATTCTTAATTATATGGGTAATTGATTAACTATTAGATTAGTGGGGGGTTAATAAGTTGATTAAGGGAAAGGACTGAAAATTAGGATAAGGTTTAGTGCATGAACGTGGCTGCCACCTATGGTCCATAAAGTGACTGATATACCATGTATAAATGTGTCGTATTATAAGAGCATACAACAAGATTCACCCCTCTTTAGCCTCTGAACGTGATTATAATCACTTTAACACATGCAAATTAATATTTGCTTACCCCCTTGATATTAAAAGATATAAGCATCGGTTGAGCACAAAATTAAGCTCAACTTGACAAAGACCGAAAATGATGTATTGTCAAAACCGTGTATAATTTCATACAAATTATACACGTGATTTTCTACAATAAAATCTAATACAAGAATACCTAATACTTAGCAACGTGAGATTTTCCGATTCTAACGAAGTACAGTGCAATATTTCTCAAGAATTTCATACAGATTTTCCCCTACTTCGATATGCCGTTATGTATTCTTCGCAAAAGATGTGTTTTAGAGGGATTATCAAGATAATTGACTCAAGTTTGTTAAGGCTATCCCTTCTTTCCTTTTGGCATGATCCATATGATACAAACAAAATGAGAAAATGTGCAACTTCCATAAATGACTCTATTCATAGAAATACTAGAGATGCATATGTTCCTGATTCCCCATGTGTCATATTATTATATCATCTGTTCACGGGTCTCAGAAAATACGTAAGCTGGTAAAGTTTATTTCAAGATATTAATTAGAGGCATAATGGTCTTATGACGTACCAAGAGATTTCATGCATTTATACATGCACATTGACCCATGACTAGATGGCGTTATATGCGTATATATATATATATATGAGATATGGGAAAGGTTATGGCGTTATATATGCACGACCAGCTAATCAACTGGTATACGTTAATGATTTTCCCTTAGAGGCTTGATGATGTTATGAACGCATATACCCATGCATGGTATGGAATTTATACGCATATGCATGAAATTTTATTTAAGGATTCACAGAGCTATTCAGACTTACATGTCGATTCTTTTACTCCATGTTTCTCTCATGCCTATTATTTACTAATTTTCATTTCTTACATACTCGGTACATTATTTGTACTGACATCGATGATGAGTTTCATGTCTGCAAGTCCCGATAGACAGATTGAGAGTCCTCCAAGTAGGCTGTTAGCTCAACAGAAGATGTTGGTGCGCTCCATTTGCTCCGGAGTTGCTTATTTGGTTAGTATGAAATAGACATGTATTGATTGGTATGTCGGGGCCCTGTCACGGCCTTATGACGTTTATGTACTCTTAGAGGCTTGTAGACATATGTCATGTACGTGAAAGCTTGTATGGCCTTGTCGGTCTATGTTTAGTGTACGAGCAATCATTCTTATAGGCACATATATCTTATGTATAAGTTGGTATTACGTGTTTATTCTAGTTATCCTCCGGTAGCCTATCCGTCTCATTTACTATGATAGAATGATGCGGAAAAAAATACATTATGTTGGTACTCAGTTGAGTAAGGTACCGGGTGCCCCTCGCGGCCCATCGATTTGGGTCATGACAAAAGTGGTATCAGAGCAGTTCTGTCCTAGGGAGTCTACAAGCCGTGTCTACTAGAGACTTGTTTACGGGTGTTTCGTGCACCACACTTATAAGAATGAGGCTATAGGGCATTTAGGAATTTCACTCTTTCTTCTTACTCCCGATCGTGTGGTAGAGCTCAGTTGTTAGAACTCAATTTCCTAAAATCTGTCTTATTTATAATACGATGATGCCTACATCCAGAAAGACGGTTGGTAAAAGATTTGGATGTGGAAGAGTTGAGCCAGAGGAACTCATTTTTTGCATCATGCTTATGATGAGTAAATGTAAGGTCTTTAGTAGATCATGAGTGTATAAGCTTCTTGACAAGGAGCCTTAAGTAAAGAATATCTATCCACCCATATGATGAAAAGCTAAGAGATTCAGAAGATAGATACAAGTTTCAACAAGTAAAAGAAGCAAGGTGAAAAAGGGAACAAGGGACCCAGCTAGTGAAGATGGTCATTATCTACAATTCAGGAAAAGAGATATAAGCATTCTGAGTTACTTTTTACAGTAACGAAGATATATACAATTGATCACACCCATCTTAGTTATGCCATATGGGGGCTGACAGGTGCAGTTTAGGACGGGATACCAGGATCCGGCTGGGTGAGAGTAACCTAAAATGGTGAATGGAATATTTGTGTTAGTTGACATTTCCTAAGGATATTTCAAATATGGTAAGATCTCCTTGTGAGACACCCAGATGGTGCACTCTAAAATAGTATATCTAGATATGAGTACTACAAAGATAGGCACTAGAATCCTATAAGGGATAAATATCATCTTAGTGTGGCTCCCGTCCCTAGCAGAGAGAGAATGTCAGGCAACCCAAATGGCCGGTGGATGGATCAAGGGGAGCTAAAAGTAAAAGAATGTCTTGTTGGAGTTTTCAGAATAAAGTTATAGACATAAATATTAGTAAGGGAATACGAAGAGAATTAATGAAGCATTATGACTAAGATGTGAAACATGGATGACAACGGTAGATAAAAAAGATGACAATATTATAGAGTTTATTGTCAAGTGAAGGAAAAGACAAGAGGTGATAGGCCTTGAGACAACAAAAGAGTATAGGTCGTAAAGACATATCCTCATTTCGAGAAATAAGTTCATGACTCTAACGCGACAACCAGAAGGAAAAGTTAGACCCCAGAATAATAGAAATCAGTATGGACTGGTGAACAAGGTAAACTAACATGAATTAGGGACTGAGTAATTTGATAATGGTCGGCATCATGAGAATTTCAGATTTTGTTCTGGCGATAATAGAATGGACAACCTAAGAAGTTCATGAGAAATTCAGAGAATGGTCATTCAGGAAGACGTTTCGCTAAAGCAAGCAATGTAAGAAAATTTAAGCTTAAGGAACTGTATGTGCCAGTTATTCTAAGTGTCACCCTCGTGAGTAAGGAATTTTATTATCTTTGGTACAGAAGGATTACCGCAAGGCGAGTAAGGGTCATCGATGATGTGAGAAGATGCCAAAGATGAAGAGGTAAAATATCTATAGGTAGATCGTCGTAGTGCTAAATCTTAGTACTCCCCTAAAGTGGAGAATATGGAGTGATGTGGCATTAAGTCTTAATTAAGTGGCTCTAGTAACTATAGAGTGGTAAAGGAATAATGCGATAAAAAAATTAAATGATGAAAGATATGAGATTGCACTTATTCAAATCCCACAAATATGCTACCATTCCAGAACATTATGCAAGCACGACGTCAATGAAAGGAAGTAAGGGTTCCAGCCCAGGATGTTTTTATAAATAAGGATCCAGTCCGAAAGGTAAGTTAAGACAAAAGGAATAACCCAAGAAAGATTACTCGTAATATTGATGTGAGAATGGGCCAACGATTAGTTAGTAGTTGATTCAGAAAGAGCCCAGTTATGTCTAGACAAGAGGATAAAGACAAATCGACAAATCAATGCAAGATAAACATAGGGAACCCAAACATGGGGGAATTCAGTCTCGCAGTTATAACATTATAATACTTGATATATATTCATATAAGATTTGGGGAAGTTAAAAGGGTGTTATATGAGTATTATGGAAATAAAAGAGAATGCCACAGGAACGATAGTCAAAATATCGGTTCAGAAGCAACCCTACAAGCACAAGGGTGTGGAGGTAAGTAACTGCGGATAATTATAAGCGAGAAAGGACATCAAAAAAATCCGTCGAATATATGACGTAATAAGATCGCTGCTTTACAACAGTCAGAGGGTCCTCCCTAAGTACTACAATGAAAGACTAGTTGAGAAAGTAAGGAAGAAAGCTTCAACCTAAGTCGTGTAACCAAAAGAGGAAATGGTCATGTAACAATAGCCTCACTACAAAATTCTATGCACTCCAAAAAAATGGCACCTACCATGGCTAATGAGCGGGTAGTAAAACCAAAATTAATATTCAAGACCATATGAGTTGCACAAAAATTTCGGCACGCGTGAGAACTCAGATAAGATAAGTATGCAAGTAACAAGGGGGGAAAAAAGACCAGGAAATTCAATTTCTTACTTTTGAAGAAAGTCGAGATGGAACAAAAGGAATTATTCAATTAATGTTCAGCCGTAGAAGACTCATGTATAAGTTAAAGAAGGAATCGCGTTCAGATCATAGACAAAGGATTGAATCATTAGAATATTGTATCGTGGTTTTCCATAGCGTCCATGAAAGGCTAAAGTAATAACCAAATTCCATGAGCTGCAAATCAAAATATAGCTTAAGCCTACATAAACACTAATCAGAAGGAAGAGGAAACTAAAGAGTTACATCAACTAAGTAAATCAGGAGTTTGATTATTGGACCTAGAAAATTATGGACATCGTGATTAAGAACTTTGCAGAATCACTCTTAATATCAGAAATACAAGAGAGACAATACAGTAGCCATATTCTATAATGGTTCTACAAGGAAGCCAGTTAGAAGAAGTACCAGCCTTATAAGAAACCAGTATGAAGCTCTCACCAGATTGTGTATACATCAGAGGTGAAAGTATTATAATAGAGCTTCGAGTTATGAATATGAATTATACCTATGTGGAAAGTAGGTCATGAAAGAAATAGAATATGGGATGCGAGACTTTAAGGTAAAGGTGAACAATGTACGAGATAGTCAAATGCAGAAGGTTGTGAATAGTCCAGACTACGAATAGAAGGCTAGAAGCGCGGGGATTCAATATCCAGGAATAATAGCAGCATCGACAATAGTTTATCTTCCAGCCTATGGTTTCTAGGTGCTGAGAGATCTAGCCAAGAGAGTAAAGAAGAGTTAGAGACGATGTGATGTCTCGCTTGATGTTCCAAAATAAACATAAGGAAATCTATGGTGCAAACAAGTTGAAAGAAGGTTGTGAGTAGTATAAATAGATATGTGTAAGTCCCAATATAAAGTATGGTAAAGCGACAGAGTTTTATGAAGACAAGAGTAAGGATAAGAAAGGAAGAATGAGAAGGTGACGAGAGTGGATAAGTCCTCGGGATTAAGCCCATGAAAACAAAATAGCTTATGGTTTCTCTAAGTTATAGAAAGCTCAGTATAGCCTGAATGAACTCAAAGGAGTCTAAGACTAGTAACATTTAGAAGAGATGGATTATTGCCCTGGTAGTAGAATGAGGGTGTAATTGTGGTAAATAAAGGATGATGTGTGGGCCTTCGATTGAGTAAATGATTTCATGAATGGTACAAGATTAAAATACCCACGTAAGGTGAATAAAACTGGGATGCTATGAAATATGGTTATGGAAGCATGGTATTCCCCCCCCCCCCCCCAGGTGGATCAGTCTAATCATTTCAAATGTTCCCCGATAAGACGTGAGCCCTAGTGGCAGTGTTACATAAGAGGTAAAGTCATCGGTGGTAGATTATGGATCAACATTAAGGTGAATCAACAGTAGATGGACAAAAGTCACAAAGTATGAGGTGAGATTAGACTGTCATTCTTAAGATGAATAAGTAATGAGGAAGCATTAAATGACTTAGATTTATACATATGGGATAAGTAACAAAAGTAACCTGGAGTTTGGTAGCAGACATCAGTAACAATAAATCGAAGTAAGATTTATGGTATAGTATGACCCACCTAGATGTAGTAAAGTCATATGAATGGATAAGCGGATCTATGAAATAAGGCATAACAATATACGTAAGTTCGACAAAAGTACTGACCGAAGAACTTTAGTATACCTACAGATGCCCAGAGGGACATTTTATCAAGCTCTATAAATGTTTGCATAGTGAGGCATAGATATAGGCTAAAAGCCTAAGGAAAGAGGAGAGAAGAGTCGCATAGGCTCACATACAAGGAAAAAGTTGTACAGGCTGCATGACAGAAGATAGCAAGAGTTACGAGATAGGAAGAATTCCGACCACAAACTGTGGTGTGAGAAAGAGGCCTAAACGGGGGAATGCCCTGGACTTTGGATTTATTCAAAGAACAGTTGCCTAAATGGCAAGAAGAGTATTAAAGTATTCGCAAGTGTTATGGGTTATGAGAATGATAAGTGCATCAGTCAACATTCGAGGACGAATGTTCCAAAGAGGGGAATGATGTTACACCCCATATTTTTGTACATGGAAGTACGCCATAAGTAAATTGATATAAGCTCAGAAATGAGATGTTACATTCCGTATTTTCATACATTAAGGTTTCGTCGTAAGTTAATCGACGTAAGTTTGGGAATGAGAATTATTTTGAGATTATAAGCGTTATGCTATCTCAAACAAGTGATAAGTTAATTCGCGAAGGTGAAAGGATAAGATAATCGAAGAAAATGAGTTCCGTCAAAGTTTGGAAATTTTGGAATAAAATACGGCCCGAGCTAAAATACCCGCTATTTATGGGCTAGTACCAACAAGTTACCACATGGCCACGATAATAAAGTGTATAAAGTATGTTAAAAAGTGAGTAGTATTTTAAAATATTGAGATAATTTTTAATTATATGGGTAATTGGTTAATTATTGAATTAGTGGGGGGTTAATAAGTTGATTAAGGGAAAGGGGTGAAAATTTGTATAAGCTTTAGTGCATGAACGTGGCTGCCACCTATGGTCCATAAAGTGACTAATATACCATGTATAAATGTGTCATATTACAAGAGCATACAACAAGATTCACCCCTATTTAGCCTCTGAACGTGATTATAATCAGTTTAACACATGAAACTAATGTTTTCTTACCCCCTTGATATTAGAAGATATAAGCATCGGTTGAGCACAAAATTAAGCTCAACTTGACAATGGCCGAAACTGGTGTATTGTCAAAACAGTGTATAATTTCATACAAATTATACACGTTATTTGCTACGATAAAATCTAATACAAGAATACGTAATACTTAGCAACGTGAGACTTGCGATTCTAAGGAAGTATGGTGCAATCTTTCTCAAGAATATCAAACGGATTTTCCCCTACTTCGATCCGCCGTTATGTGTTCTTCGCAAAATATTTGTGTTAAAGGGATTGTCAAGAGAATCGACTCAGGTATGTTCAGGATATCCCTTCTTTCCTCTTGGCATGATCCATATGATACAAACAAAACGAGCAAATGTGCAACTTCCATGATGTTTTATGCGTCAATACCACACAAGAGAGGGGTGATTTGTGTGGTGTCCAATTTTCGAGTGTTGTCGTTATAGAAGAATCAGGTTCTTCTAAGTGTTCCAACTTCTACAGTTTGCAGAATAATAATTGCGTAAATATAAGAACACAACAATTTTACGTGGAAAACACCTAGCTCAAAAGGTAAAAAAACCACGACCTACTTCCCAGTAGGATTTTCCCAAACTCTAAGTCAATGAGCCAAACAACATTTACAAAATAAACTCTTTTGTAAACCTAAGGACTAACTCAATGCCCTTGTGGCAAACTAGCCTCTAGCTAATTGTGACAAGCTTCAAGTTAACTCTAACATTAATATTGTGTACCTATTACAATTGCTTTTAGATAAAGCTGAAAGATACAATTTGTAATCACTTACTACAAACAACTAGACTCAAAAGATAACAGATGGAACTGGTTCTTCGAGCTGGTTTAAGTAGCTTTTGAGTCACACAGGAATTCTTCACATGAACTGCTTGCAAAATTATTTTGATAATTTTGCTCTCAATTCTTGATTCACTTATTTGTTTGTGCGCACCGTTCATCGGGAACACTTTGACAATATATAGGATCAGTAGTTGAGACGTTGAAGTAGAATTCTGATGCAACTCTTCCTTGGTGGAAGAGTTTGAGTTGATCTCAACTTCCTAGATCCTCCTCTATCTTGATTCTGTCCTTCATGTATATGAAGTCCATCTTGCTATCAATTTGCAATCTTTTCGCTCAGGAGATATCCCCTTAATTAAGTGATGATGTTTATCTCCTATGTGTGAACCTTTTCTTGTGCCATTTAGTCTGCATGTCTATGTAATCCATGATGGACCTGGTTCAACTCTGAGGACATTTTTCAGTCTTAAGAGCCATTCATTTTCTTGATTCAACAAATTCCCCCTTTTTGATGATGACAAACTCTATGCTTAAACCTGTAGACACTTCAATCCAACATTGACACTTTTTATAGAATTAAGCATTTATCATAAAGAACCAGGTTCATTAGGTTATAAACATCACAATTTTTCATAAAGCACATCTTCCCCCTTTTGGCATCATCAAAAAGTTGCAAAATGATAAACTTACCAGATCTATAATAATTACTCATCGTCATTGAGGCAACTGCAGGTGCAAAACCTGAATTAATCATCAAAAGAAACCAAAAATGCAGGCTATTTAAGAAACTGAGATAAAGTTAATAACAAAAATAGCATAATTCATTGATTTGATAATAGTTCATGCACCAAACACAAAGAAAAATAAAAATAGTCACAACCATGAGCAAAAAAATAGAAAGAGACAAAACAAATCCCGAACTGGATCATAGAGGGTTTAAGGAGGGCACTGGGCACCTAAGGCTGGGGAGGGGTAGAGGTTGGGTTCTTTGCTTGAAGAAGAGAGAGCATTTGTTGAAGTATACCCTCATTCTTCTCCTTTTCATTGGCTAATTCAGCTTTGAGAGCATCCCGCTCAGCTTCAACCTCTGTAAGGCGAGTCTTCATGAAGGATCTCATCATCCTTAACCTCACCTTCAAGCACAAGTGTCCTGACCTTGCTATTCACAGACATTTTCCTTGATAAACCAGGTTCATCCTCAGGAACATTCACAATATAGTCGCAAGTCAGTAACGTGTTCTTCCCAAAATGGTCCTTGACAGTAGCCATTTCAGCCTTCTTCACAGGCACCTTGAAGTGAGAAAGAACAATCGTAAGGATGAACCCATATGGTATGGCATGTGCCTTGGAGCCATTAACCACCCTGTCCAGTAGTTGAATAATGAAGGAGGGCCAATTAATCTGCCGACCACTATACAGGCACTCCATGAGAGTGAGATCCATGTAGTTTGCAATATGCCTCCGCTCTTTCTTGGGCAGTAAGCATTTGATGACAAACTCAAAGATCAGTTTGTAATGCAGCCTCATATCACTTTTGAACACTTCCCTAAGCTCCATCTCCTGCTCATTCTCACTGAACTTCCTTGTGATTTGAAGGGCTGAAGGGAGTCCATCCAAGCTTGGCCACCTCTTCCTGGTGTAGTCATCATATCCCTCAAAGGGAATACCAATTATCTCGCCCAGCTTCTTGGCATCAAAGGAAATCTCAACCCCATGTACCTTAGTGGAAACCCTTCCCATCCTTGACCTCCGCATTCGCCATAAATTCGACAAGTTCATTTCTGGCTAGCCTATCGTCAAGATGAAGGACCAGGTCCTTCCAACCATTCACATCCAAATTATCCACAAGATAAATCATCCCAGGTTTTTCAAGATCCCTAAGAACCTTCCCTTTCAGAATAGTACGCTTCCCATACTTTGTCAGTTTGTCTGTCTCCCCACCAGACTCCTCTGCTTCTTCTCCACTCAATTCATTATCATCATTGAATTGAAGTTTCTTTGACCTGGTTCACTTGGCAACTGTTGAAGGTTTGGCAGACACAGAAGCTGACTTCTTGGAAGAAGTCTTAGCCTTCTTGGGCTTGGGTGTCTCAACCTCAGCCCGTGCCAGTTGTTCCTCTTGATGGACCAGGTCCATCTCATCATTATCATCAACATCAACCGCCTAAGTTGGCTCCCCAACTTTTTCCTTCCCCTTAGCAGCTTTCTTTTTCTTACTTTCCCTCAGAGCTCGCTGCAATTCCTCTTCACTATGCCTTATTGCACTTCTTGTAGTGCGATTTTTAGGAACAGGTGCATCAGCAGATGAAGGTGCTTTTCTTTTTTTGGTTGTTACTGGAGTATCAGCTTTTTTGGCTTTGGGGATTCTCTTCTTTTTGGGTTAGTAACTTTCCTCTAATTTTCTCATCAGAACTGCCAAGGTCTCCTCGATGGATGAACCAGGTTCATCAGTTGCACGCTGTAAATTTTTGAATCCTTCTGCAGCTTCTCCAGAGTTGCTTCCCCCTAAGTCCTTGACACCCTCCTCAGGAATCACTGGGGCAGGACCACAAATTTCCAGTGTAGCATCTTCTTCCCATGTTCCCCTTTCAGAACTTCTTTCGCCCTCTCTCTCAATTTCTTTTCCCTTATTTTTACCACCTTTTCTTTTCCTATCAGGAATCTCCACATCTACTATAGACCCAATTAATATGAACCTATTTTCAACAATGACAGGATCAAACCTAATTTCAGAAGTTACCTTTTCAGTGTCTGAAGAACCAGTTGCTTCCTCCTCATTTGCAGACTTGAAGGATTTGCTTGAGTTTTCAGAATCTTGGGCCTGGCTTGCCTGAAGCTTTGCATTTAATTTCCGATCAAGAGAGCCAGAAGCAACAGTTTTCCTGGCTAGTATTTTCACTCGTCATTTTCTGGGTACTAGAGTAGGTCTTGGTGTTATGGCAGGAGCTGTTGGGGGAGAAGGAGTGGGTTCTGGAATTGGAATGTTTTGAGGAGTGGAAGAACTTTGTTGTGATGGAAAGTTGGAACCAGTATCCTCAAGCGTGATATTGTATTCTGGAGTGGTTGATGAGGATGTGGCAGGAGGTGGTGTAGAAGACATGGTTATGAAGTTTTGGTGATTAAAGGACCTTGATCAATTTGATTGAGGAGAATGATGAACTTGGTTCGACAGTTATGCCTTTTTGAAGAAGAGAGAGTGAAGAATTAGAGAGGTAATGATGGATTTTTAAAGATAGTGGTTAATAAATGTGCAACAGGTGTAATTCTTGGTCAAGTGGGAGTCTAATCGGCTTAGGAGTGTCAATGATAAGTGATGGTTATGACTCCCTACAATCTAGGCTAATTAAACTTTGATTGGACTCTTGGAACGGGTTCATTTGGAGATAAGTGCTGAGATTTTGAAATAGGCTTAATATTAATAGAGTACTGCTCATGAGTGACTATAGTTATTTCAATAAGTGTATAGTGATGAGCACGTACCTTTTCAGTCAGATGAACCAACAATAATGAACCAGGTTCATCGTGTTAGAGTCTCTTGTTTTAGCCTCAATTTACAAAAATAGAAAAATATCATTAGCAGCCAAAGAGTCATATTAACACATGGAAAGAGAGTATGGCATTTAAGACATGAAACTGAGCAGTGATTATTCTGATTATTTACATATTTCAAAGATTCTAGCCAAAACAAAATATATTTTTTAATTTTTTTTTCTTTTTGTTTTGAACTGGTTCAATTAGGTGATATTAATCATCCCTAATTCTAACATGTTTCTCTCAAAATGCTCCCTACTTAGTGCTTTAGTAAAGATGTCAGCGATTTGTTTGTCAGTAGCACAAAATTCAATTGAGATCATTCCCTTCTCATAATTATCTCTTAGGAAATGGTGTCTAACATCTATGTGCTTGGTTCTTTTATGATGAACCGGGTTCTTCGTCATACTAATACCACTAGTATTGTCATAGAAGATGGGAATGCATCCAACCTCTATACCAAAGTCCATGAGTTGTTTCTTACTCTATAGTAACTGAGCACAACATGAGGCTGCAACCACGTAAGTTCTGTTTCTTGGTGACCCAAGACACAAGGCAAGAGCCCAAAAAATGTGCCATACCTGAGGTGCTCTCCCTGTCTACCAGGAAGCCTGCATAATCTGCATCAGCATATCCTACAAGATCGAAATTACTACCTTTAGGATGCCAAAGGCATAGGTCAGTGGTGCCTTTCAGATATCTCGGAATTCTCTTCACTGCAGTTAGATGAAACTCATTGGGATTAGCCTGAAATCTCGCACAAAACCCTACGCTGAAAACAATGTCAGGTCTACTGGCAGTAAGATATAATAAAGACCCAATCATCCCACTGTACAACTTTTGATGAACAGATGAACCAGGTTCATCTACATCTAATTTTGTGGTTGTTGCAATGGGAGTGTCAATTTCTTTTGAGTCTTCCATTTTGAATCTTTTGAGCAACTATTTCACATATTTTTGCTGATAGATCATAGTTCCATTTGAGTTTTGTTTAATTTGTAAGCCTAAAAAGGAAATTAAGCTCACCCATCATACTCATCTCAAATTCACTCCCCATAAGTTTAGCAAATTCCTTACTTAATTTTTCAGATTGCCCCAAATATTATGTCATCTACATATATTTGTACTACCAGGAGATCCTTACCTTTTTCTTTCAAGAACAAGGTGCTATCAATTTTACCTCTTTTGTAGTCATGTTCCAGCAAGAATTTAGATAACCGCTCATACCATGCTCTTGGTGCTTGCTTGAGTCCATACAAAGCCTTGTCAAGTTTGTACACATGGTCAGGTGTCTCCTTGCTTTCAAATCTTGGAGGCTGCTTGACAAATACTTCCTCTTTTAGGTAATCATTGAGGAAAGCACTCTTGACATCCATTTGGTGGAGAGTAAATTCCATGTAAGCAGCAAATGCTATGAGGAGCCTGATTGCCTCTAGTCTTGCCACAGGAGCAAAAGTTTCATCATAGTATATGCCCTCTTCTTGACTATATCCTTGGACAACCAGTCTGGTCTTGTTTCTTGTAACTGTTCCATCTTCATCAAGTTTGTTTCTGAAGACCCACTTTGTGCCAATCACTGATCTATCTAAAGGTCTGGGTACCAGGTGACAAACTTGACTTCTGTCAAATTGATTTAGTTCTTCTTGCATGGCATTTACCCAGTCAGCATCCTCTAAGGCTTCAGCAACATTCTTTGGTACGATTGAGGATAAGAATGCATCAAAAGCACACAGATTTTTCAAGGAGGATCTGGTTTTGATTCCAGATGTTAAATCTGTTATGATGTTCTCAATGGGGTGATAACTTTGATATCTGTGTGGTTTTAACACCAATTGTTCACAACTTGATGATCCCATAGTGCCTTGTTGCTGTGGAATAAGATCAAGGCCAAGTTCCAATGAGGTTTGCTGTTGAGTTCCCCCTGTCAGGTTGCTTAGGGTAGTTGGACCTGGTCCATCACCTGTTCCTTCTTCCATATTTGCTCCAGTTTGATCACTGTTTCTGACCAATCCAATCTCCTCATCTTCATGTTCTTGTCTCTTAGAAAGAATGTTAGTTTCATCGAAGACAACATGCACACTCTCTTCTACACACATAGTTCTTTTATTATATACTTTATAAGCCTTACTATGTGATGAATATCCCAAGAATACTCCCTCGTCACTTCTGGGATCAAATTTACCTAGGGAGTCATTGCCATTGTTGTGCACAAAGCACTTGCATCCAAAAGCCCTAATATGGGATATATTGGGCTTTCTCCCTTTAAGTAACTCATAGGGAGTTTTCTCTACAAGTGGTCTGGTCATGCACTTATTTATGATATAACATGCAGTGTTTATTTCCTCTGCCCAGAAGCTATGAGGTAGTTTACTAGAAAGAAGCATGGTTCTAGCCATATCCTCAAGAGTTATGTTCTTTCTTTCAACAACTCCATTTTGTTGTGGAGTTCTAGGGGCATAGAAGCTATGATTTATGCCATGTTCATCACAAAATTCATCAAACTTTGCGTTTTCAACTTCAGCGCCATGATCAGATCTTATTGATGCAAGTTGATTTCCTAACTATTTTTGAGTTTTTCTAACAAATGAAGTAAACATATCAAATGCTTCATCTTTAGATCAGAAACAAAGTCCAGGTAAACCTAGAGTAGTCATCAACAAGCACCATTACATATTTCTTACCACCTCTGCTCAAGGTTCTCATAGGACCGCATAGCTCCATATGAACTAGTTCCAACGTCCTAGTGGTACTGATTATTTTCTTGCTTTTGAACGAGGATCTTACTTGCTTCTCCCTTGGACACGCCTCACAAACTTTGTCTTCCTTGAACTTAATGTTAGTGAGACCTACCACTAGGTCCTTGGAGACTAGTTTGTTAAGCTGATTTAGACTTGCATGACCAAGTCTTTTGTGCCAAAGGAGGGGACCATTGTCCAACACACTTAAGCAAGTGAGTTCGTTTTCTGATAGTGTGAACAAGTCTATGACATAGATGTTATTCACTATTTTTCCCTACAAGACAATCTTGTCAGTAATAAGATTAATCACAAAACATTTAGTGGAAGTGAATGCAACCAGGTTACCTCTGTCACACAATTGTGACACACTGATCAGGCTATATTTCAAGCCATTTATCAAGTACATATTCCCAATGGAAAGTGTATCATCCTTACCTATTTTACCAACCCCAATAATTTCACCTTTATTCCCATTTCCAAAGGAGACATCTCCTCCTTTGAGGTTTTCAAGTGAAAGGAATTGTTCCTTGTTCCATGTCATATGTTTTGAGAAACCGCTATCCAAGTACCATATTTGGCTGCTTCCTCTCACTTTAACCTACAAAAGAAAATCAAGGGTTAGTCATAGGGACCCAAACTAGTTTAGGTCTTTTTCTATGAGAAAAAGGATGAATTAAGCTTTTTCTGGCCCAATTTGGCAGCCAATATTTCTTTCGAACAAAACTTTCATTCCTTCGACTGACCTGCTCTTTTGCATTGCATTTAATCTTGTAGTGATCAGTTTTACCACAGTGGGTGCAAATTTTGTTCTCAGGAAGAGTGAGGTACTTGCTTTTGGGATCTCATTTGGGCAGTTGACTCCCAAAATCAAGTCCTCTTCTGTTGCTACTATGATTTTCTTGAAGCCATGTCAAGGCATCAGAGGATTTATTCCATTTGAATGTTCAATCTAATTCATGTTTGACCTTACCAAGTTCCTCTTTTAGTACTCTTATATGTTCATCTTTATTGTACAACTTATCCTTTAGTTTACCTATATTTTTTTCTAACATGAGTTTAGAGTTGTCAGTTGTCTTCTTGCTAGTTCCTAGTTTCAGTTTTAAATTTTCAGATTTTAACTCTAGGACCTTAATTTAAAGTGGATGAACCTGGTTCTTCAAGGCAGTGTTTTCATTTTCAGATTCACTTACTCTGAGTTCTAGGTTCTTACATTTTTCCTTTAACATTACACAATTCTTAGACAGCTGCTCATTTGCTTTATTTATTTCTTCAGATTCATCCATGAAATCAAGTAGAAACTCAAAGAGTTTTTCTTTGGATATGAATTTAATCTTTTTTTTGAATGAGATATACTTACCTCTGGTTCTTCACATGATTCCTCATCTGATTCACCAATTGCCATAAGTGCCTGTTCCTCTCCATCTGCATCTTCTGATTATTCGTCTGAGCTTTCTCCCCAAGCAGCAACCATAGCTTTCGTTGTGGTTTTCTTGGGATGGACCAGTTCCTTCTTCCGGTTCCTTCGTTTAGATCTTTCCATTTTCCATTCCACTTCCCACTGAGGACAGGTCTTGATGCGATGATCAGTTTTTCCACATTTGTAGCATCCCTCGTTTGTTGGATTTTTTGGAGCTTTTGCTTTGTTGTAGTTTCCACCTCTTAATATGCCCTTCTTTCTTATGAGGTAGTTTCTGAATTCCTTGGTTATCATGGCCATCTCATCTTCCTCCAGATCTTCTCCCTCAGTGATTCTTAGTGCCAGACTTCTTTCCTTCTTAGGAGCATCCATTTTCATTGTCTACCTTATGAGTTCGTAGGCAGTGAGATTTTCAATTAGCTCATCCAACCTGAGGGTTGCCATGTTCTTGGATTCCTGGATAACTGTGATCTTGCTTTCCTAAGAGATTGGCAAAACCCTAGTCAAAATTTTCTCAACCCTATCTTCTTCAAGAATGACCCTTCCAAGAGACTTAAGTTCATTTGTCAGTGTTGTGAACCTTGTATACATCTCTTGGATTGTCTCTCCTTCTTTAATAGTGAAGTTTTCATATTAGGAGTATAGTAGAGTTCCTCTTGACCTTTTCACTTGAGGTGTTTCTTCATGAGCTACTTGCAAGGTATCCCAAATTTCTTTGGCAGTGGTGCAGCTTTGGATTCTACTATACTCGTATGGACCAAGTCCACACACTAGCCATTTTTTTGGCTTTAGCATTATTCTCCCATTTTCTTAAGTCTTCAGCAGTGCAATCAGCTCTTGTCTTTGGCACGTCTACTCCTTCAACGGTCTTTTTCATAGTAGCCAAAGGACCATCAGTGACTATGTCTCATAGTTCATAGTCTTCCCCAATTAAGTGATCCTTCATCCTGTTCTTCCACCAGAAGTAGTACTGCCCGTTGAAGACTGGTGGCGTCGCAGTTGATTGTCCTTCTCAGTTTCTAGGTGGTGCACTCATTTTGATATTTTCCTAAGGTGTTAACCTCTTCAAGGATAACCTGCTCTAATACCAATTGATTTTTTATGCGTCAATACCACACAAGAGGGGGGTGATTTGTGTGGTGTCCAATTTTTGAGTGATGTCGTTATAGAAGAACCAGGTTCTTCTAGGTGTTCCAACTTCTACAGTTTGCGGAATAATAATTGCAGAAATATAAGAACACAGCAATTTTACGTGGAAAACACCTGGCTCAAAAGGTGAAAAAACCACGACCTACTTCCCAGTAGGATTTTTCCAAACTCTTCACTAAGTCAATGAGCCAAACAACATTTACAAAATAAACTCTTTTCTAAACCTAAGGACTAACTCTAATCCCCTTGTGGCAAACTAGCCTATAGCTAATTGCGTAAAGCTTCAAGTTAACTCTAACTTGAATATTGTGTACCTATTACAATTGCTTCAAGATAAAGCTGAAAAATACAATTTATAATCACTTACTACAAACAGCTAGACTCAAAAGATAACAGATGGAACTGGTTCTTCGAGAATGTTTAAGTAGGTTTTGAGTCGCACAGGAATTCTTCACATGAACTGCTTGCAAAATTGCTTTGGTAATTTTGTTCTCAATTATTGTTTCACTTCTATGTTTGTGTGCACCGTTCAGCAGGAACACTTTGACAATATATAGGATCAGTAGTTGAGACGTTGAAGTAGAATTCTAATGCAACTCTTCCTTGGTGGAAGAGTTTGAGTTGATATCAACTTCCTAGATCCTCCTCTACCTTGATTTTGTCCTTCCTGTATACGAGGTCCGTCTCCCTATTAATTTGCAATCTTTTCGCTCAGGAGATATCCCCTTAATTCAGTGATGATGTTTATCTCCTGTGTGTGAACTTCTTCTTGTTTCATTCAGTCTACATGTCTATGTAATCCATGATGGCCCTGGTTCAACTCTAAGGATATTTTTCATTCTTCAAAACCATTCAGTGTCTTGATTCAACATTCCATAAATAGCTCTATTCATAGAAATACTAGAGATGCTTATGTTCTTGATTCCTCATGTGTCATATTATTCCCTCATCTGTTCATGGGTCTCAATAAATACGTAAACTGGTAAAGTTTATTTCAAGATATTAATGAGAGGCATAATGGTCTTATGACATACCAAGAGATTTTATTTACGTATTTAATATGCATTTCATGCATTTATACATCACATTGACCCATGACCAGATGGCGTTATATACGCGTGTATATATATATATATATATATGGGATAAAGGAAAGGTTATGGAGTTATATATGCACCACCACCTGATCAGCTGGTATACGTTGATGATTTTCCCACAGTGGCCGAGATGATATGATGGGATGCCCTCAGAGGCTTGATGATGTTATGAACGCATATACCCATGCATGGTATGGAATTTATACGCATATGCATGAAATTTTATTTAAGGATTCACAGAGCTATTCAGACTTACATGTCGATTCTTTTACTCCATGTTTCTCTCATGCCTATTATTTACTGATTTTCATTCCTTACATACTCGGTACATTATTTGTACTGACGTTCCTATTGCGTGGGGACGCTGTGTTTCATGCCTGCATGTCCTGATAGACAGGTTTAGAGTCCTCCAAGTAGGGTGTCATCTCAGTGGAAGATGTTGGTGCGCTCAATTTTCTCCGGAGTTGCTTATTTGGTTAGTATGACTTAGACCTGTATTGATTGGTATGTCAGGGCCCTATCCCGGCCTTATGGAGTTTGTTTACTCTTAGAGGCTTGTAGACATATGTCATGTGTGTGAAAGTTTGTATGGCCTTGTCGGCCTATATTCAGTGTACGAGTGATCGCTTTGGGCTTATAGGCACGTATATCTTATGTAAGAGTTGGTATTACATTTTTTATTCTAGTTATCCTACGGTAGCCTCTCCGTCTCATTTACATATGATAGAATGATACGAAAAGATACATTATGTTGGTACTCGGTTGAGTAAGGTACCGAGTGCCCTTCGCGTCCAATCGGTTTGGGTCTTGACAAATGCCTCATTTGTTTTGCTATCTATGTCAAAGCACAACAAGTGCGCTCCAGCAAAGTGTACAGGGCATCGTAAGGTGTGAACTTCTTAATCAGATAGTATATCTCCTGCACTTTTCTCCAAATTTCATCATGGTGCCCCATGAAGCAACCATAAACTCCATCCAACACGGACAGGTATAGTAGCAAAGGTCTTCCGAGCTCTAGTGGGACCAACACGGGCGGCTTAGACAAGTACTCCTTGATTTTATAGGAAGTCCTTTGACATTCTTCGGTCCACCTCATCGCAACATCCTTCCTCAGAATTTTGATGATCGGCTCACACATTACCATTGAATGTGCAATATAATGGCTGATGTAATTGAGGCACCCTTGAAAGCTCATCACCTCCTTCTTGTTCTCGGTAGTGGCAAGTCCTGAATGGCTTTGATTTTTGACGGGTCTCAATACCGCGGCGACTGACGATGAAATCCAGAAACTGCAGGTACTCCAAAAGCACATTTCCATGATTTAGCTTTAGATTGTACTTTTGAAGCCGATCAAAAAACTTCCTCAGGTCTGCTATATGATTCGAACTCCTCTTAGATTTGATTATGATGTTATACACGTACGCCTCTTTTTCCTTGTGTATCATATCATTGAAAAGAGTAGTCATGGCCCTCAATTAGGTAGCCCCAGTGTTCTTCAAACCAAGTGGAATCATTTTGTAACAATATATTCCCCATGGCGTGATAAAGGATGTCTTTTCGGCGTCTTCTTCATGCATCCAAATTTGTTGGTATCATGCGAAGCAATCCACATAGGATTGGAGTTCATGTTTGGTGCAGTTGTCGGTCAATATGTGTATGTTGGGCAATGGGAAATAATTTTTAGGGATTTCTCTATTCAGATCTTGATAGTCAACGCACACTCTGACTTTCCCATTCTTCTTTGGAACCGACACAATGTTTGCTAGCCAGGTTGGGTACTCGACCACTCAAAGTACCTTGTCTTTGATTTGCTTGGTAACCTCTTCCTTTATCTTCAAACTCATATTTGGGTTGAATTTCCTAAGCTTCTGCTTTACCGGCCGACACATGGTGTTGGTAGGTAGATTGTGAGTTGCTATGGACGTGCTTAACCCAATCATGTCGTTGTAGGACCATGAAAAAATATCCTTATATTATTTTATAAATTTGATGTACTCTTCCTTCTCTGATGGCGATAGATGAATGTTAATGCAAGTTTCTTTTACTGTTTCAAAATCCCCTAAGTTAACTGCCTTAGTTTCTTTCAAATTGGACTTTGGTTTGTTCTCAAAATGCTCTACCTCTTTGACAATTTCCTCAAGTATTATATCATCTTTCAAATCTTCCAAATCACTTTCCTTATGCTTCCATGTCATAGTCGTAGGTACATCAGGATATGTAATAATTATGGTGAAAAAGAATGTAGAAAGATAATAATAAACAAATAAAAAGCAATAATGCATTAAGAAAACTTAGTTTTGTCAACAAGTACGACTAGATGTCTAGAGTAATTATTTCAAAACAAAACACTGAAAAATTTCTAAAATGGCCAAAAACAATTCTAAAGTAAAACATGCTAATTCTATGAAGGCTTGCTAGGTACTCGGCAAGCCCGGGATGGTGCAACGGTCCAATTCCTAAGAATAACTCCTTCTCCTACTGTCTGAATGGTAAGGTCTTCATCCCCCTTTTCCTCTAATATTGCACTGCACTCCATGTCTTCCTCATCCAGAAACAGCTTACTCATACCGGCCAAAACCTTATCTTCCTCGAATCCCCAAATCACATCAGTCTAGCGGAATTTCTAGTGCAGCAATGGTATGGTTTGTTTCAGTGGATAGTAGAAGTCACACCACAGCGGTATCTAATCCTAATATTTCTACACGGTATATTCATACCGGAGACCAAAGGTTGTGCCATGATATTGTGGTCATATTGGTTCCGCGATCCCTTGAAGCTATGAACAAGACCCTTGCATGGTTCATACCCCAACCACATCATATGCTATTTATCTTATTGCTCAACCATCGACCCTTATCAATTGATTTTACTCAATCAATGATGTTGTATGTTTCTACTCCCAATTTCCTCATGTTCTCGTTAGCTAGCACAGTTTGGTTAGTGTAGATAGGGTTACTTCCATATTAGTGAATAATCACCTCTTGATGATTCCACTCAAACTTCATAGCCTGGTGCAGGGTAGAAGCGACTTCCCCAGATTCATGTATCCATGGTCGTCCTAGTAAAATTTATAGGCGCGGATATATCTAGCACCTAAAGTTCTACGTCGAACCAGGTCGGGTCCATCTGCAGATCGAGGTTGATTTATCTGATAGTGTCTTTCTGAGATACATAAAATGCCTTAATATTCATACTTCCCATATGTATCTCATGCAGTCCTATACCCAATCTTTTCAAAGTAGTTAATGGTAATATGTTCAGACTCGAGCCCCCATTTATCAAAACCCGGTCAATGAACATGTCTTCATATTGCACAGTGATGTGCAATGCTTTCTTTTGACTCAACCCCTCCGACGGTAGTTCATCTTCGTGGAAAGTAATCTTATGGCTCTTTAGTATCTGTCCTACCATATTATCCATCTCCCCACTATTGATACCGGTAAGCATATAAGCTTCACTTAATACTTTCATCAAGGCATTCTTGTGCGCATATGAGTTTTTCAATAGCGATAGGATGGATATATGGGAGGGATTCTTGTTCAGGTTATCAACAACGGAGTGTTCCCTCGCGTGCACCTTCCTTCAAAGATCATCAGTGCCTACCTGGACGACAGGTGGCTTAGATGGTCTCTTTTCTTGTTCCTCCAAGATTCCCGGGTGTGTACGTTCTGGTCATTCCTTGCGCAGCACCTATCTCTTCCATCATGGATTTTCCTTTTATTCTTGTCTCCATCTCCACCACATAATCCCATGGGACAATATCAGACTTATAATACGGTGTTGGAGCTACCATCAGAGTGAAGGGCATAACTGCCTTAACCTCGAATGGCGCCTCGGTTTGCACCACAATCGGTGAGAGAGTGATAAGAGATGTTTTGGGAGCATCCCCCTCTCAAATAAGTCTGATGGATCCCTCCTAGTCCCATTCTTTATCGATTTCTATCACATTCACTCCCTCGCCCATATGATTATGAAGAAAGTTATTGTAAACATTCGGCGCATACTTCTTTGATTGTTTAACTTTGGTGTCAATCAACGGCTGGATACAGTCCTTCAGCATGATGCATTCCTCAATAGTATGAACCTTCATAACTATATGGTAGGCACAAGTCTTGCTGGGGTTAACCCACTGGGAAGGGTTTTCAACAGCAATAGTAGGAATAAGAGTGACGTAACCAGTGACCCTTAGTCACTCATATAGTTGGACTATGGGTTCAACGATAGGGGTGTATTTTCTAGGAGATCCGCGGTAAAAGTTTGGTCGTGGCTTAGGGTAGTTTTGCTGGGCGGGAGGAGGTGAATGGTAATTTGCAGGTTGGGTGTTATAGGTAAGGTAGGTGGTGCGGGGTATTGGTATTTTTGAGGTAAGGTTGATATGTGGGTGTCGGTGTTTGGTAGTTAAGGGGAGACTTAGGGCCATGGGCTACCATTATGACACCCACTTCCTTCTTCTTCTAAATAACCCCTGACTGTAAGGCTTTGTTGGTAGCTTGCAGTGCCTCAAAATTGTTTGACATACAACTCTTGATCCCTTCTTCTATCATTCTCCCAACTTGATGATGTAGGAGAACTTGTGATTCCCTACAACCATCAATCTTTAGTGGATCATGAGCTTTGACAAAGAACTTGTTCATTTGTTCTTCTTGTAGTTGCAGCCTCACCTTGGCGGCCTCTAATCTCCATCGAGTAGCATACTCACAGAAGGTTTCTTTTGGCTTCTTCTTTAGGTTCTGGATATAGAAAACGTCTGGCGCATTCTCTGAGTTGAACCTTTATCTATACATGAAATCAGATGCTATGCTCACCTAGTTCAACCACTTCTTCGGAATTTGGTGAATATACTAGGATAAGGCATCACCTGTAAGACTTTGCATGAATAGTTTCATGCGGATTTGCTCATTCTTGCCCACTCCTACAAGCTTGTCACATTAGGCTCTTAAATGCAACTTTAGATCGCCGGTGCCATCAAACATCTCAAACTTAGGAGGTTTGTATACCTTCGGCAGTTCCACATATGGCTGGATACACAAGTTTTCATAGTTCAAACCTTCAACACCTTCCTGCCTTCAACACTCTAGACTCTTCTTGTCCATTTCTTTAGCTCCTTCGCCATGTTTCATATGAGTAGGTCATTCTTGGTTGGTTAAACTATATATAAGGTTTTTTTCGGGGTGTGTGGTAAGGTCTCCATGTATAATGGGTTGCCTTGGTGTGTTCCTGGGACTTGGGTATATGGGTAATTATTGTGTATACGGCTGAAATTGGGGAGACCAATTTCGTGAGTATTGTGGTATCTTATGGTCATTCATTTGGCTCAAGGTCGAAGACCGATAGCCTCCAACTCAAAGGGATATGGGCCCGAGATTGGCATGTGGAACGACACAAAGATCGAGGGGGACAGTTCTGTAACGAAGTACGATTCCGTACCTAGGTGTTGATTAGCCAAATCAATCAAGATCTTTACAATTAATGCTTATGTACTATGTTAAGACTAACTCTCCTATAAAAGAGGGATCCTTGCCATTTTGTAAACAACACATTGCACACAATACTCAAGAACATTCTCTGTTTTAATCTCAAACATCCTTCATTCCTCTTTATTAGCTCGTTTACTTGCATTTATTGCTTTCTTTTGCTTATTCTTCATTTATAGCCTATTGTTGATTAGAAATAGTGTATCTCAAGGCCTACAAATTCGTTATAGCTCTATCAACCATTCGACCTAGGACCGATCCTCAGTCTCAGGGACCCCCGAGGTCGACGTCGAGCCTTCGACTTAAGGCATTCTGGTTTGCTTCTCTTTAGCCTTTTAATCGCTTTCTCACTGTTCTACCCTAACGTATTCAGCTAAAACAGTTGAATAACTGGTATTAAGATAAATCACGTATTTTTAGAACCACATAACTAAATATAAATGTAGTTAGCATTTTCAGAATAAACAGTTTGCCGCCCACCATGGGGCTGAAAATAATAGTGATTGTTTTAGTGATGGTTCGTTGAAAAACACAAGTTATCCTTTTACACTTTTTTCTTGTCCAAAGAACCTTTGCTTTCAAGCCATATGGTAAGACTAGCGAACGCATATGAAGATAGCGGTTCTGAAAGCTTCAAGGAAAATGGCATGACCATCGCGAGTGTTGGATCCCATCTGCAGCACCGCAGTGACTCACCCGAGCTGAACCCCTAAGTTACAGACTCGAGAAGCACACGGCATGACGATACATGCTCCCACGTCAACGGGACTACACATCGAGGAGACCGATATTGGACACGAGAGAGCCCGACGTAGGGTAAAGGAGAAATCGGCCTTGGTATGATCTTCGAGATATTGCAAACGCAGCAAGCGGCCATCGCTCAGCTGTTGAACCACCAAAAATTTCAGGCACAGGGGGATCAAGATCGACCCCTCGGATTCGGCGACTACCGGAAATGGATAGCAATGAGGGGCTAGCAACTGACACTGTTATTATAAGGACGCTCGAAGGCCTCGCAAAGAGGATAGAATCAAGGCTCCCAGAGAGGGAGCCGATGCCATACAGAGAAAAATATCGGCCTTATGTCAAGATCCGAAAGTATGCAGTAAGGAAGAGCACGCCTCAAGCCAACGAAAGGGCGGACCGAGGTCAGGATCCCCCAAGATCGGCGGATAAGCCCAGAACTGACAGGTATCCGGGGCCGACAAAAATGTCCCAGTCACCCAAATACTACTTCAGAATGAATGCCGCAGATGTTGTAGCGGCCATGGGTAGAATCAGGAACATCAGATGGCCAAAACCCATACTGCTAGATCCTTCACGGAGAAACCCTAACGTAATGTGTAGATACAGCGCGCACGGCCACAGGACCGAAGATTGCAGACAGCTCCGGGAGGAAGCAACCCGATTGATAAGCAAAGGATATCTCTGAGAGTTCGCCGACGGCCAGGTTGCGGGGCATGCTCGAGAAATGAAAACCCCTCCCTAGAAGAGCAGAACCAATTAATAAAAATTCGGCCGGACGAATGCCCATCCGAAAGCGAGATACGTAGTTCCTTGCCTCACTGAACAGCATAGAACCCCCTTGAGCGGGATAAAACACATGTGGCGGCTGCCACGCCCCGAGATTGGAAATGTTTTATGCATGCTTAAATAGTATGTTCATTTTGGTTCCTATCAGTATGACCAGAATTGTTGGGTCGACCGATCATGTAAGCCCATCAAGCTCTAAGGGGGTAGTCACAGGTCCGAGAGAACCGCCGAACTTCCAAATCCGGTCGGATCTGCTGCCGGCATGCGATCCCCCCACCCACCCCAATTAACAGCGAGCCTATTTTTCTTAGGCACAGGCCCTGTTTGCTTGAAGGATCTTGGATCCAATGTAATCCCAAGATCATCCTTGGGCAGCACGGTCGGACCATCTTCGGAGACCGCGATAATGACTAATACCCGAGCCAAATGGGAGGTTAACAGGATCAAAGCCCATTGAAGAACAGATCGATTTTTGCTGGGAAAACCCAAACACAGTTTAAGCGCCATGCTCACCTCACAAGGGACAAATTTTGGCGAAGGAGCAAAGGGCAACGCCCTCAAAGCTCTTTACCAGTAAATCGATTCTACGGGGCGCACCTCAAAGGCCAGATTGCCCCGACAGTGCACCCGTTCATGGAATTGGAATCGACCATCACCGAGCCAACACCGGCAACGATAGGTAAAACCAAACCTACTCTATTATATTACATATCATTTTGAAAAACGCAGACCTCCAAAAGGCACCAGTAACTCAACACAGGACCATAACGACCCTTGGCGCCACGAACGACTCGTCCGCATGACCCGCCCCGCAGATGCTAGGAAGCGGGCAGCCGACAGTAGGGATGCTCGAAGATCATAAACTCAGAAGATCCTGTCAAACGATGAGCATACCTACAGAATCTGACAGTTGAACCAGCATCCGAAATCCAAAGAGGGAGCCGGAAGCGCAAAGGGAGGCAGAAGAAAGCGCTGAAGCCTGGCGCACCGGGAGGAAGTCATGCAGGGCTGGCGGTTCAATTGAACGCACCCATGCCCCGACGCCGCCAACACAAGGATATCTAGAGGAGACATCAGAACTTCCACTAGCTCCAAAAAAGCCCCGAAAGACCCCCAAGGTGCAGTAGCGCACGTTGCACTCTTTTTCTTTGGTCGGGTTTTGTCCCCAAAAGGGGTTTTAGCAGAAAAGGTTTTTAACGAGGCAACACCTAAAAAGATATCTGCCAGTATTCAAGGCTACACCTAGATCAGCCCTAAATATTGGGGGGGACGTCTCCCTGAGGAAATCACCCTCTGAACAGAGCAAGCCGAGGGGGATTACAATAGAAAAATTGTATGTCGGGTAAAACGGTCAAATAAACCGTGCCTGTATAGAAGGGACGGAACCTGTACACTCATATCAAATAATCAAGGAAGCATTTTTCCGTCGAACACTTTGCTAACCCTAGAAATGATTACTACTGACAATAGTCAAAAACCCGAGGTCGTAAGATTCCAATAGGGTAACCTCGGGAATGTCTGAAAACTATAAGTCATACGGGCATGATCAAGATATACTAAATTGTAAGTCCTACGGGCATGATCGAGACATATTGAAAACTGTAAGTCCTACGGGCATGATCAATACATATTGAAAGTTGTAAGTCCTACGGGCATGATCGAGATCGTAAGGTCCCCACTGGGCGTACCTAAAATAACAAGAAGACGGTCCGACTTCAAAAGCCAAGGCTATATATTCAAACTTGTAATACCCCTAAAAAGGCATACCCTCGAATAACGACGGCGAAGATGAGCTCGGCACTAAGGGATATGGCCGAATAAGACGACTACGGTCGATGGGCTTCGGCCCCACAACAACAAGCGATTCGGGGAGGCCCGACTATCGCCTTAAAACTAAATCCTTCGAAATCATTTCGGAAAGAACCGGTTAAATCATGATACCTTTAGTATAAGCAAGGGCTTCGAACATTTTCATGTCAGCTCTCAGAAAAGAGTTTCGAATATTTTTTATGTTGGCTCATGAGAAAGAGTCTTTCCCGTTCATCGTAACAGCTCTAAACCGAGGCTCTTTTGGGTCGTCCAAAAGTCAGATGAACACAATAAAACTCTAAAGTAGATCTCTAAGGGGTGAAAAATAAAGTCGTATGAAAAGTCATGTAAGTGCCATTAAGCCAGCGCAGAAAAGCTTACGGGCTAACCCAAAACCTGAAGGGCCGAAGAACTCGAGTCGCAATCCGGCTCGGGGACTGAACCCAGAAAGTTAATCAAAAGTCGCGTAAGTTCCATTAAGCCAGCGAAGAAATCTTACGGGCTAACCAAAAATGTGAAGGGCCGAAGAACTCGAGTGGCAGTCCGGCTCGGGGACTATGCCCAGAAAGGTTAATCAAAAGTCGCATAAGTGGCATTAAGCCAACGCAGAAAAGCCCACGGGCTAACCCAAAACCTAAAAGGTCAGTTCCCTCGAAGCCGTAACCTAACTCAGTGGACTGAACCCATAATGGTTAGTTAAAGTCACATAAAAGCCTTAAAGCCAGTGCAAAAAGCATCAGAGCTAACTCAAAACCTAAGGATCGACATGCTCAATTGACAACCCAAGGATCACGCCCGGAGAGATTCACACGGGAGCCTACAAACAAGGCCACAACGGGCTAACCCAAATCTTTGCTCGGGATCCTTAACCCGAAGGGTCAAGCTACCTGGTCGCAGCAATCGGGTCAACATCGTGATTCGGGGAAAGGAGCGAAAGCAGAAACAAGGAAAGACGGAAAGAGAAAGGCTTATTACATATACCAGATAAATAATAGAGTTTATTCACAAAATCCATGCCCTGAGCACGCACAGGAGAGAAACACACATAACCCTGCTCCACTACCTAAGCTATACCTTCAGCCGGTTTCCTGGGGAGTTGTGCCTTTGGCAGTCTCATTTCCAGCATCAGAGTATTCAACAACAAATTCTTCCCCTTCGGGGACTTAGCCTCCATCGCCGCCATCCTCAAATCCATTACTCGGTCCATCCTCTAAAGTAATCAGAACAGCGGCCTCTTCCTCCAAGAGCTTGACTCTCTCGATCTCAGCAACCAGGTCGATGCCCCCGGTGCAAACTGTCACGACCCAAACTGGAGGATCATGACTAGCACCCGGGCCATACTTGCCGAGCACCAACGTACATTTTATCTAACCTTCTTATTATCTTTAAGGGATAATGAATCAATATAAATGGTAGATATTGATCAGGAACATATGACAAGATTTCTAAGAAACTACATAAAAGGTACGAGCTAACACGCTTCCATGAAAGACTATACAACAAAAATTATCCAACAAGGCATACCAAACTATACATGAGTTGACACCTGTCTATGAGCCTCTAAAGGAGCATAAGTAATACAACATAGCCGGAACAGGGCCCCGACATACCCATAATATCTATAACAAAAATGTATACCAAGACCACGGCAAGTCCGAAGAAGGGATCTCGCCTATGACCGCTGAACTGGAAAGCCTATTATAAAGGGAGAGTTGTGTCTACCTGTCTATTAGGACCTGCAGCACGACATGCAGCGTCCACAAATAAAAGTGCGTCAGTACGAATAAAGTACTGAGTATGTAAAGTTGGTCAATATAAATATGAACAATAATGTAAAGAGAGGTAGAGAAGATACCACCTGTAACAT
>MDKH01042400.1:0-12598 GCA_005239495.1 Nicotiana undulata
CTGAAAACTTTAAATCACTGCGTACTTCTAAATCTTACCGCTGCCTTTAACTACTGTATTTTTAAAAATCAACTATTTTCTGAAGTACTCAACTTAAGTTGAATTGTCTACCTCATCGCTAAGTCTTTTTTTTTCAAAGCAGATCCTTTTGCAACTTACTGATTTACCTCTAAACTCATGTTTTTAAACTCCCGTCGCTGAGACCTTAAGTGTGTTTGAGACGTGCCAATTGTATGTCTATATGTGGAGGGATTTATGAGCCTTTATTTGCCCCCTATGTGTCCCTTTTTATGTGAGGTCATACTTGTTATGCATGTCGCCTAGTATTTTATCCTTTAAACCTAGGAGTCCAGCCTAGTACTCACCTTGTAGGATTAGTTGTCCTAAATATCCTCCAGGACTTATAGAATAGGACGGGTAATGGCACGCAATAAGCATTCGTAACCAACACACGCATTTTAAATAACCTTTACGGGGTGGGAAGGGTAGAATACGGATATGATGACCGGTGCGCTAATACCACGTGTAGTCGCCTCTTCCAGGTGTGACATACCGGGTATTGCATTGAAGTGATCCGTATTACTTTAAACCTAGGACAGTTTCTTTTCAAATGTGTATGTTTATGCTTTCTCCAAAACCCCTTTAAAGATTTTTATGTTTGTTTGAAATCCTCTCTTATATGAACCTTTTTTGCTACTTGTTCACCGCCCAAATTCACAAAACTTATTGGCTGGGACCCACAGTTGTGGATCTTGAGGGGTGCCTAACACCTTCCCCTTGGGATAATTTCAAGCCCTTACCCAATCTCTGGTAATGCAAACTAGTTCATGAGTTATCAACTCTAGGTGCCCTAACGCACCATAAAAATCGTTAGGTGGCGACTCTTCCTTAAACCCTTTCTTTTAAGGAGTTGTCCAAAATGTCATAAACCCGATCTTTCCGCACCTAACCCGTTTGATAGAAAAAAGGGGGCGCGACAAATATGATAATTCATAATCACTATTTAAATGATTTTAAAGTCATTATATGAATATATATGATGTTTTGATATGAAGTATAAAGTTTTGGGGAAAATCGAATTTAAGTTGCGGAAAAATTGACTAAGGATTTGCCTTGTAATGAAGCGTTTTGAGGATTACGTTTCATGTGTTATATGATGTCTTTATGGTACATATCATATACCAATATGAAGGTCTTGGAACATAGTTTCCAACAGTCTAAATGATTTATTCATACGACATCGGGGTAGAGAAATATTGATTTTTAAAGTAGGATCGCCAAGTCACGTTGCCGCACTTCGGAGAAACTGGCAGGTTTATAGGCTAAGTCGCGACGCCGTTTTCTCCCAATATATTGAGAGTTACATGGATATATTTATATGAAAATAAATCCCTATGTGAATAAGGTTCAACGCTGCAAACCGTTTGCCAATACGATGTCAGAGTAGAGAGATACAAGTGTCCGAAGTGGCACTGCTCAAGTTTCCAAGCAGGCAGCTTACCCACCTGCTTGGAGAATTGAGGTGGTGGTTTTATCTCCTTATAATCTCGTCAAAAATACAGAACACTTACACCAAAAACCACTCTCAAGATATCCAAAAAATAATCCCTAACATATCTCAAGATCACAAGAATCAAACTCAAGGAAACAACAACTCAAATAATCATCAAAGATGTTAAAGACTATAAAAGGATACTTCTATGGTGTTGTGGTGTGATAGAGGGATAGTGTGATCTAAGTTGAGATTTGTTTTCGAGTTGTATCTACTTTCCAAGGTATGTGTAACATCTTTCTGATTATGCCTAAAGTTAATCTTGTGTTGGTTGTGTTGTTTGAGTGAAAACCCATAGGATAGCACTTGAAAGAACATGGGATATGGTTGTCTCTTTGGTTGGGTTGTTTTGTGGCTAAATATATGGTTTGTGGTGGCTGAAAATTATGAGAAATAATTTTATAATGTTGTGGCTTCTGTGGTTAAGCTTTCCTATGTGTTAATTAAATTTATTGAAGAAGAAAATATGAAAAACAAGCGATTGACGATAAAAATTAAGGTGCTAGACGTATGAGACTGTTTTAGAAGGCATTTTGTGGAGGTTTTAAACTAGAAATAATATGGTACATATAAGTATGATGTTCTGAATATTTTAAACTAATTTATGGGATAAGTGTTGGATTCAATTTATATCTTGTTATGAGTAAAAACCAGCTTGCCGCTCAATATGAGTGTTAAGATAATCGGAGAACCACATATCGGATTATATTGTTGTTGTTGATATTGTTGGTTGTAGTTGTTGTTGTTGGACTGTTGATGAACCTTAGTGGTCTTTGGGATGTATTAAAAATAGGGTAGTTGCTGCCTGATTTTCCTTAAGTCATACGACTAGCCAAATACGATGGTACAACATTATATGTTTACGACAATATCATTTCACTTGTTGTAGATGCAAGAAGTTGTGTTGATCTTTGTTGAGTAATAAGGAAGAGATCATACAGGTATGTTAAGGCTCTTCCTTCATTCTTTTGGCATGATCTAAAGTGAAACGAACGCAAACGATACGCTATTTCATAATGAATCTACTCCTAGCAACTAAGGTGGTCAATGTTGCTCTTTCCTTACAAAGTTATTCTAAGAAAGTATGTATGATCCTTGAGTCCTAGTGAAGTTCATATTCATGGTATGATGTACATAATGTTAATAGAAGGTGAAACTACCTAACGTCATTCCAAAAGGTTTAGAGCGTGATTCCATGAGTCCAGCATGCATTATATATAGTATCTATTTTACTCTACCGAGCCGCGCTATAGTCGGATGGGTACGGCACCTATTGTGCAACCACTAATCAGTTGGAATTTATCGAGCTCCACGTGGCCGGGTACGATTTTACCGAGTCCTCTTGGAAGCCGGGTATGATATGATGATGATGATGCCCATAGAGGCGGATGTTTTAAAAAGATTATGTATATATATGTATCACGCATTTTATGTCAGTATCTCTTAGAGGCACTCAGATGCTACATGTTGTATATCCTATATCTCTCTTTACATTAATGTTCTTATTTATGCTTTTTTGCCTTACATACTCAGTACTTTATTTGTACTGACGTCCTTTTTTCCTCGGGACGCTACGTTTCATGCCCGCAGGTCCCGATAGATAGGTTGAGAGTCCTCCAAGTAGGCTATCAGCTCAGCAGAAGATGTTGGTGCACTCCATTTGCTCCGGAGTTGCTCATTGGGTTAGTATGATTTATACGTGCATTGAGTGGTATGTTGGGGCCCTGTCCCGATCTTTATGATGTTTATGTACTCTTAGAGGCTTTCTGTTATACCCCATGTTTTTCGTACGTGAGAGTACGTCGTAAGTCAATTGATGTAAGCTCATAAATAAGATTATATTTGGAAGCATATAAAGTAAGTTAATAATGTTACCTTGTAGGTTACAAATATTTAAGATCATGAACTACGAGTACCAAGAGGTTTGGAAAGCTTAGAAGCTAAACCAACTGAAGAAAATAAGTTTCGTCAAAAGTCGACAAGTTTTGAATGTTATAACATGTACTTTAGGGTGAGATTATGGTTCATTAAATTATAAGGAGGTTATTATATGAGTTTATTTTGTCATATGATAGTCGTGTGCTACGTTTTGAAGTCAAGAAAGTTGTGGAACAGAAGTTGGAATAGGTCTTCACAAGTTACATTAATAAATTTTCTAAACATTGGGTCAAATGTATCAGATCATTTCTCCCAATATATAAAGATTTATGGGACCCAAAACCTACCGAATCGAAGGTCTACGAGTCTGGTTTGCAACCAAAAACATCTCACATCAAACCTACATCAGAGTAAAATGTTATGACTGTTTTACCGTGGACTATCCGGGCTGAAACCGGGTCGCGAACCGGGTCGGGTCAAACAAGTGGTATAAGTCGGCAAATTCGACTTTTAAGACCCCAAAACATTTCATTTTAGTCCCAAAACAGTGAGCAAGCTGAAGAGAAGGTTCCATGGTGTTCTTGAGTGATTAAGGTGCGTTTTTAACGATTTCTATCGTTAGAGTTTGCCCCCGTGCCTAGAAACGCAATCTCTACGCTTTGCAATCGTTTCCCTCTTCTATTAGCTGTGTTTGGAGCTATTTTTGGAAGATAGGAATTTGTTTTTCTTGCTGGTTCTTCAGGATTTATACTTGGTTTGCCAAGGTGATCATCTTGGGACTCTTTTATGATCGTTTTTACAAAGTTCTACGGACGTTTCGTCAAGTTAGGGTCATATGGAAAATCTGCCGATTTAAACTCAATTATGAACTGTTTATAGGTGCGTATAAGCTGCATATATATAGTGTTTGAGAAGCTTAGGACGTAAAGAACAACTTTCATGAAGTAACTACAGATATTCAGACGTTCGTTGGAGAGGTATGTTAAGGCTAAGCTCCGTCTTTCCTTTTAGCACGAATTCTAGGAAATTCCTAAGACGCCAAATGTGATATTTTACTATTCTATTGCTAGAAAGACCTTCTGTGAAAGGCATTGGGATCGTAGTTGAAGTATTTTAATGATGCTATTAGGTTTATATTCCACTCGTTCGGTTAAATAGGGTATTTGACATCTATATATGTCATTTTGTCGGCTTTCTTAACTATATGTCCATATATATGAACTCTTATTCGTATTTGGGTTGTGTGACTTAAAAATAAAGGCATTTAGTATTTGCGATCAGTCATTCTTCCTTGTTAAAGTGTATTTTAAAATCTCTAAAGTGATACGTCGATTTCCAAAAATCTTAAATATAATTTTTATGTTTAAACTACGAAAACACTTGATTTTTGAAATACATTCTTTCACTAATTATCAAGAAATCATGTACAAGGACTAAGTGAAGCACCTTAAGCTTTATATGAACATCTTCAGAGTTAAGTTAAGTTATCTTTCTAAAAGTTGAGTTAAGTTTTCAAGCTTATTCAAAAGAAAACATATGAGGTTCCACGAGATATTTGTATGCGATACGAAGGTGATTATGCGATTATGAGAATAAGAGTACCAATGAGCCAAGATTGGCTAAGCTCTTGTTATGGCCTATTATGTGCATTGAAAGTTCATATCATACATGGCATATTATGCATGGACTTCGAGCTATAATCGGAGGTAAGGGGCCTATTTTCCCGAAAGACTATATATATTGTACAGATAGCCACAGGTTGGCAATATGATACCGGTTAGCTACCGGGAGAGACCGCCATTGCTAGCATTTGGTTGGGTATGTCATGCATTTGCATCAATATATATGTATTCACGACATACGATTACACGAGCATACCATGCATATTTGATTACTATGAGGTCGGATGTCAGCCATGGAGGCTATCAGAGTTTCAGTGTCAGGTGGTATCTCTATTACCCTTTTTACATCAGCTATGTATGGTTCTACTTTCTGCCTTACATACCAGTACATTTTCATTCGTACTGATGTCCCGTTGCCTGGGGACACTGCATTTTTGTTTCGTGCGTGCAGGTCCAAGTAGGGACTCTGATCGACCCCTCCGCTAGGATTTCGGGGTTCAGCCGCGAGTTGGTAAGCTCCACCTCTTCCTGGAGCTTTCATAGGATGGTTACTTTTGTTGTACAGTTTGGGTATAGTCGGGTCCCGACAGTGCTTATGACACTCTTAAAGGCTATTGTGGACACAGTATTCTGGGTCTTTTTGCAGTTTTCAGTCTCCAGCCCATAGGCTTGGCATGTATATATGTGTGTAGGCATGTATGTCTGCAGTCGCGGCCTCGTCGGCCAGCTAGTACTTTATTTTTTTGGCTTGTCTACCTTTGTTTATATGGCTTATTGTTATTCAAGTCATGACCTTAACGGTCTAGGCTTAGTATTTCAGATGTTGTGGTGCCCGATCTGTTGGGCCCCCAGTTTAGTTAGCTAGTATGTTTAGTGGCTAACTCGATCGAATACAGTATCGAGTGCCAGTCGTGCCTCCCCTAGTTTGGGGCGTGACACTTGTAGACAGATGTCAGGTACATGGATACTTGTATGGCATTGTCGGCCTATGTTTTGAGTTTACAAATGATCATGTCAGCCTTATAGGCCCGTATGTTACATGTATAAGTTTCTATATGATGTTAGGTCATCATATGTCTAAACTTTCCTTATGTTTTATTTCGGTTATGTCATGATGACCCTTTTGGCAAATTTACCCATGGTAGTACAATAAGAAAGATATATTATGTTGGTACTCCGTTGAGTAAAGTACCGGGTGCCCATCGCAGCCCTCCGGTTTGGGTCGTGACAAAAGTGGTATCAGAGCACTTATATCCTAGTGAGTCTATAAGCCGTGTCTAGTAGAGTCTTGTTTATGGTTGTGTTGTGCACCACACTTATAAGCAAGAGGCTACAGGGCATTTAGGATTGTTACTCTTTCTTCTTCCTCTAGATCGTGTGGTAGAGCTCAGTCGTAAGAACTCAATTTCCGCAATTCTATCTTATTCATAATACGACGATGCCTACATCTAGAAAAATGGTTCGTAAGAGATTGCATGTGGCTGTGAAAGAGTTGAGTCATAGGAACTCGATTTTGCATGATGCCTATGATGAGTAAATGTAAGGTCTTCAGCAGATTATGTGTGTACTAAGATGGGTAAGCCTCTTGATAAGGAGCCCTAAGGAAAGAATATCAATACCCATATGGTAAAAAGAAATAAGAGAATCAGAAGATAGATACAAGTTTCAACAAGAAAAAGAAGCAAGATGAAGAAGGGTACGAGGCGCTCAGTTAAAGAAGATTGTCAGTATTTACGATTCAAGAAGAGAAATATCAGCATTTTGAATTACCTTCAATTGTAACAGAGGTATGTACAATTAGCCACACCCGTATCAGTTATTATGTGAGCCAACATATATAGTTAAGAGAAGGATTAAAGTAACCCAAAAATGGTAGATGATTATTATTATTAGCTAACATTTCAAAAGGATAGTGCAAACGTGGTAATAGATCTCCTTGCGAGATAAATATTTACCGTAGTATGACTCCAGCCCCTAGTAACAAATTAAAAGGAGAATGTTAGGCGTCCCGAAGAGCTAGTGAGATGAAGCAAGGGGATCTAAAAGCGGAAGGTTGTTTTGTTGAAGTTTTTAGAATAAGGTAATAGACAGAGATATTAGCAGAAGAATAAGAAGAGAGTAAATGAAACATTATGAGTAAGATGTGATACATGAGTGATAACGATAAATAAAAATATGACAGGATGACAGAGTCTATAGTCAACTGAAGGAAAAGACAAGAGGAGGAATGCCTTGAGACAATAAAAGTATAAGCTGTAAAGCCATACCCTCATTTTTTGAAATGAGTTGGCGACTCAAACGTGATTACCATAAGGAAGAGTGAGACCCTCAAAGTAATAGAAATTAGTATGGGCTAGTGAACAAGATGAATTGAACATGAATTAGGGACCGAAGGAATCGGTAATAGTCGGCATTATTTCAGAGATCGTGTTTCGACAATAATAGAATGAACAATAGAAGAATAACATTTAAAGGTCATTCACAAGGATGCTTCCCTAAAACAAGCGCTATGAGCAGAGTTAAGCTTAAGGGACTAGATGTGCCAATTACACCAGGTGTCACCTTTGTGCATAAGAAATTCAATTATCCCTGGTGTTGAAGGGTTACCGCAAGGCGAGTAATATGTGTGTGAAGATGTGAAAAAGAAATGCCAAATAGGAAGAGGTAACTATCGAATGGTAAAGGAATAATGTGGTAAAAAGGTGAAAGGAAAGAGATTACATTTATTCAGATCCTACAGATATAATATAACTCCAGAACGTTATGCAAGCATGATGTGGGGAGAATCAACAAGAATTTCGCACTCGATGATATTAATAAGTGGACATGAACACTTGATACATAAGGATCCCGTACGAGAGGTAAGTTAAGACAAAGGACATAACCCAAGAGGCGCTACATAAAATACAAATATGAGAGCGGACCAACGGGTAGTCTGTAGTTGATTCAAGAAGAGCCTAGTTATAGCTAAACAAGAGGTCATATATAAATTAGTAGATCATGTAAGATGAACGTAGTGAAATCCAACATAGGAATTCAGTCTCTCGGATACGACATCGTAATCCTCGAGAAATATTCAGATATGAGTTGGGGTAGTAAAAGTTACAATATAAGTGTTACGGAAATAAAAGAGAGTTCCACTAGGGAGACAACTGAAATTTCAATTCAGCAGCAACCTTACGAGAACAAGGGCATGGAGGTAAGTAACTAAGGATAATGATAGGCGAGTAAGAACATCAGAAAAATTGTGGGGTCTACAATGTAATAAGGTCGCAGCTTTACAAGAGTCAGAAGTTCTTCCCTAAGCACTACAACAAAAGACTAGCTGAGGAAATAAGGAAGCATGCTTCAACATAAGCATAGTGACCTAAAGAAGAAATGGTCTTGTAACAACAGTCTCACTATAATATTGTATGCATTCCATAAAAAATAAAGTGGCACCTATCGTGGCTAATGAATGGGAAGAAGAAAAAAAATCAAGAGTTTATAATTGAGATCATATGAGATACATGGAACTCCAGTATTCATGGGAACTAAGATAAGCCAAGTAACCATGCAGCAAATGGCAGAACAACCAGGAAAAGAAATTACTTACATTTAAAGGCGATTGGGAAGGCATGAAAGGAAATCTATGGTGCTAGCATGTTAAAAGGAAGGACACGAGTAGTATAAATAGATATATATAGGTTGCAAGCTAAAGTATTGTGGAGCGATAAGGTTTTAGCTAGACAAGAGTAAGGATAAGAAAAGGTGGGTGAGAAGGTGACAAGAATAGGTAAGTCATCGGTATTACACCCATCACAACAAGAGAGTTTATGGTTTCCATAAAGTTATAAAAAGCTCAGTATAGCATGAGTGAACTCAGGGGAGTTTAAGACTAGGAGAATTTAGAAGAGATGGAATGCGGCCCCAGTGGTATAATAAGGGTGTAATTGTGTAGATAAGAGGATGACGTTTAGTCATTTTATTGGGTAATGATTCAAAGAAAAGGGATTTAATGAACAGGATTAAAATACCCCATAAGGTGAATCACGTTGGGATGCGATGCTATACGGTTATTGAAGTATTGTTTCACCCCTAGGTGGATCGGGAAACTCACTTCAGATGTTCTCCGATGAGATGTGAGCGCTGGTGACAATGTATTACGTAAGAGGTCTCAAGTTTTCAGTGGTAGATATAGATCAACATTAAGGTGAATAAAAATAGATGGATGAAAATTCCAAAGTATGAGACGAGGTTATGATGCCATACATTAGATGAACAGTAATAAGGAAGCATTAATGGACTTAGATTTATATATATGGGATAAGTAGTGAGAGAGTTACCTGGAGTTAGGTACCATAGCTCAGTAATAATAAACTGGAGTAAGTGTTGTAGTACGGTATGACCTACTTAGATGCGCTAAATCCATAAGAACAGAGTCATACAGGCTACATCACAAAAGGTAGTCAAAGTTACAAAATTGAAAGAATTCTTATCACAAGTCGTGATGTGAGAAGAGGCCTAAAGGGAGGAAATCCTTGGTCTTTGAATTTATTCATCGAACAATTTCATAGATGGTAAGGAAATTATTAAAGTATTTACAAGAGATATATCTTAAGATACTAATAAGAACATCAGTAAACATTGAGGACGAATGTTTCAAAGGGGGGAATAATGTTACACCCCATGTTTTTCTACGCGAAAGTACATCGTAAGTCAATTAATGTAAGCTCGGAAATGAGATCCTCTTTGAAAGTATATAAATTTATTTAATGTTATTACATCCCGCACTTCATACTTCACTGTCATTATAGGATTATCTAATGTAAACTCAGAAAGGACGAAATCATTCTACAAGGATAAGAAAGGTTTATCGAAGTGTTAAGTAAGTTAAGATAAATATGATACTTGATAATCACGATTTAAATGATTTTAAAGTCAATATAAGACTATATCTGATGTTTGGATATGAAGTATAAAGTTAGGGAAAAATCGGATTTAAGTTGCGGAAAAATCGACTAAGGATTTGCCTTGTAATGAAGCGTTTTGAGGATTACGTTTCATGTGTTATATGAGGTCTTTATGGGACATATCATATACCAAAATGAAGGTCTTGGAACATAGTTTCCAACAGTCTAAATCATTTATTCATATGACATCGGGGTAGAGAAATATGGATTTGTAAAGTAGGGTCGCCAAGTCACGTTGCCGCACTTCGGAGAAACTGGCAGGTTTATAGGCCAAGTTGCGACGTCGTTTTCTCCCAATATATTGAGAATTACATGGATATCTTTATATGAAAATAACGCCTTATGTGTCTAGTTTTCAACTCTACAAACTGTTTTCCAATACGATGTCAGAGTATATAAATACAAGTGTCTGAAGTGGCATTGCTCAAGCTGCCAAGCAGGCAGCTTACCCACCTGCTTGGAGAATTGAGGCGGTGGTTTTATCTCCTTATAATCTAGTCAAAAATACAGAAATCTTACACCAAAAACCACTATCAAGATATCCAAAAATAATCCCTAACCTATCTCAAGAACACAAGAACCAAACTCAAGGAAACAACAACTCAAATCATCATCAAAGATGTTAAAGACTACAAACGGATACTTCTATGGTGTTGTGGTGTGATTGAGGGCTAGTGTGATCTAAGTTGAGATGTGTTTTCGAGTTGTAGCTGCTGTCCAAGGTATGTGTAACATCTTCTTGATTGTGCCTAAGGTTAATCTTGTGTTGGTTGTATTGTTTGAGTGAAAACCCATAGGATAGCACTTGAAAGAACATGGGATATGGTTGTCTCTATGGTTGGGCTGTTTTGTGGCTAAATATATGGTTTGTGGTAGATGGAAATTATGAGAAATAATTTTATAATGTTCTGGATGCTGTGGTTAAGCTTTCCTATGTGTTAATTAAATTTATTGAAGAAGAAAATATGAAAAACAAGTGATTGACGATAAATATTAAGGTGCTAGACGTATGAGGCTGGTTTGGAAAGCATTTTGTGGAGGTTTTAAAATAGAAATAATATGGTAAATATAAGTATGATGTTCTGAATCTTTTAAAATAATTTATGGGATATGAGTTGGATTCAATTTATATCTTGTTATGAGTAAAAACCAGCTTGTCGCTCAATATGAGTGTTAAGATAATCGGAGAAACACATATCGGATTATATTGTTGTTGTTGCTATTGTTGGTTATAGTTGTTGTTGTTGGGCTGTTGATGAACCTTAGTGGTCTTTGGGATGTATTAAAAATAGGGGAGTTGCTGCCTGATTTTTCTTAAGTCATACGACTAGCCAAATATGATGGTACAACATTATATGTTTACGACAATATCATTTCACTTGTTGTAGATGCAAGAGGTTGTGTTGATCTTTGTTGAGTAATAAGGAAGAGATCATACATGTATGTTAAGGCTATTCCTTCATTCTTTTGTCATGATCTAAAGTGAAACGAACGCAAATGATACGCTATTTCATAATGAATCTACTCCTAGCAACTAAGGTAGTCCATGTTGTTTTTTCCTTACAAAGTTATTCTAAGAAAGTATGTATGATCCTTGAGTCCTAGTGAAGTTCATATTCATGGTATGATGTCCATAATGTTAATAGAAGGTGCAACTACCTTACGTCATTCCAAAAGGTTTAGAGCGTGATTCCATGAGTCCAGCATGCATTATATATAGTATCTATTTTACTCTACCGAGTCGCGCTATAGTCGGCTGGGTATGACACCTATTGTGCAACCACTAATCAGTTGGAATTTACCGAACTCCACATGGTCGGGTACGATTTTACCGAGTCCTCTTGGAAGTCGGGTATGATATGATGATGATGTTGCCCACAGAGGCGGATGTTTTTAAAAGATTATGTATATATATGTATCACGCATTTCATGTCACTATCTCTTAGAGGCACTCAGATGATACATGTTGTATCTCCTATATCTCTCTTTACATTACTGTTCTTATTTATGCTTTTCTGCCTTACATACTCAGTACTTTATTCGTACTGACGTCCCTTTTGCCTGGGGACGCTGCGTTACATGCCCGTAGGTCCCGATAGACAAGTTGAGAGTCCTCCGAGTAGGCTATCAGCTCATCAGAAGATCTTGGTGCACTCCATTTGCTCCGGAGTTGCTCATTGGGTTAGTATGATTTATGTCAAGACCCAAAAATCCCACCTTCGGGACATGACTGCGTCTAACGTTGAACCTGCTAGACAAGCCAACGTTTGAACTAAATAAAACTTATTAACAACAAATACGAACAAGATAACCAAGGCTTCGATGGCCCACCATATAAAATTTAACAAAATAACCCAAAATACAACATAGCACTTGTCGAAATAAAACCCATAAGCAAATCCCAGAACTGGTGTCACATACTCACGGACTATCTAAGAGATTACGACAAACAAAAGGTCTGAAATAAGTACATAAGATTGTCTTTGAAATACAAAGTAACACAGAGCTGAAAGGGGAAAGTAGAAGGTGACGTCAAGGCCCACGAATGTCTGCGGGTCTACCTCGAGTCTCCTGTGTGACTGAATGAGATGCTC
>ML299268.1:0-13371 GCA_005239495.1 Nicotiana undulata
AATGGGAGGTAAACTGAGTACCTCGGTCTGATATAATGGATAGGGGAACACCATGCAATCTGAAAATCTCTCTTATATGGATCTTTTCCAACTTCTCCGCTGAATACGAAACCGACACAGGAATGAAGTGTGCTGACTTGGTCAGCCTATCCACAACAACCCATACTGCATCAACCATCCTCTGAGTCCGTGGAAGCCCAACTACAAAATCCATCGTGATACGCTCCTACTTCCACTCGGGAAGCTGAATCTGCTGCATCAAACCACCGGGTCTCTGGTGCTCGTACTTAACCCGCTGACAGTTCAAGCACCGAGCTACATAAGCTATAATATCCTTCTTTATTCTACGCCACCAATAATGCTGCCGCAAGTCCTGGTACATCTTTGCGGCGCCCGGATGAATGGAATATCGGGAACTATGGGCCTCCTGAAGTATCAACTCACGAATACCCTCAACATCAGGTACACAAATACGGCCCTGTATCCGCAGAACTCCCTCATCATCAACCGTTACCTGCTTGGCACCTCCGTGCCAGACTGTATCTTTAAGAACACATAAATGATGATCATCATACTGCCTGACCTGAATACGGTCATACAACGAAGAACGGGCCATAATATGGGCCTAAACACTGCTAGCCTCAGAAACCTCCAATCTCACAAATCGGTTGGCTAAAGCCTAAACATCCAACGCAAAAGGTCGCTCTCCAACTGACAAATAAGCTAGACTGCCCACACTAACTAATTTTCGGCTCAAAGCATCGGCCACCATATTGGCCTTCCCGGGATGATAAAAAATGGTAATATGATAATCCTTTAGCAACTCTAACCATCTCCTCTGCCTCATGTTCAACTCCTTCTGTCTGAAAAAATACTGCAAGCTCTTATGGTCCGTGAACACCTCACATGGCACTCCGTACAGATAGTGCCTCAAAATCTTCAAAGCGTGAACAATAGCTGCAAGCTCCAAATCATAAACTGGATAGTTCTTCTCATGAATCTTCAACTGACGAGAAGCATAAGCTATAACCTTGTCGTCCTGCACAACACTGCACCAAGTCCAACCCGTGAAGCATCACAATACACGGTATACGGACCTGAACCTGTGGGCAATACCAACACTGGTGTTGTGGTCAATGTTGTCTTGAGCTTCTGAAAGCTCGCCTCACACTCCTCGGACCATCTGAACTGAACACCTTTCTGCGTCAACTTGGTCATCAAGGCTGCTATAGATGAAAACCCCTCCACGAACCGGCGATAACAGCCTGCTAGGCCTAAGAAACTCCGAATCTCGGTGGTTGAAGTGGGCCTAGGCCAATCTCCAACTACTGAAACCTTCTTCGGATCCACCTGAATGCCCTCTGCCGACAAAACGTGGCCCAAGAATGCCACAGAACTCAACCAGAACTCGCACTTAGAAAACTTGGCATACAACCGCCGATCTCTCATAGTCTAGAGAACAACCCAAAGATGCTGCTCATGCTTTTCTCGACTACGGGAATAAATCAAGATATCATCTATAAACACGATCATGAATGAGTCCAAATAAGGACTGAATACCCGATTCATCAACTCCATAAAAGTAGAGGGGGCATTAGTCAACCTAAACGACATAACCAAAAATTCATAATGCCCATAACGCGTACGAAAAGCCGTCTTAGACACATCGGACGCCCTGATCCTCAGCTGATGGTAACCAAACCTCAAGTCTATCTTAGAGAATACTGAATTACCCTAAAGCTGATCAAATAAGTCATCAATCCTCGGCAAAGGATACTTGTTCTTGATATTAACCTTATTCAACTGTCGGTAGTCAATGCACATCCTCATAGAGCCATCTTTCTTCTTCACGAACAACACGGGAGCACCCCAAGGAGAAACACTAGGCCTGATGAAGCCTTTATCCAACAAATCCTGTAATTGGTCCTTTAATTCCTTCAACTCTGGTGGAGCCATACGATACGGCGTAATAGAAATAGGCTGAGTGCCCTCAGCTACCTCAATGCAGAAGTCAATATCCCTGTCGGGTGGCATACCCGGCAGGTCAGCAGGGAATACCTCTGGAAACTCATGAACTACAGGCACAGACTCCAGGGAAGGAACCTCGGCACTAGAATCACAAACATAGGCCAGATAGGACAAACAACCCTTCTCGACCATGCGCCGAACCTTCATATAAGAAATAACTCTACTAGAAGAATGGCTAGGAGTCCCCCTCCACTCCAAACGAGGTACCCCTGGCAAGACCAAGGTCACTGTCTTGGAATGACAGTCCAGAATAGCATAATAAGGGGATAACCAATCCATACCCAATATCACGTCAAAGTCAACCATATCAAGAAGCAAAAGATCAACCTGAGTCTCCAGACCCCCAATAACTACTACGCAAGCACGGTAGACTCGGTCTACCACTATAGAATCACCCACCGGTGTAGACACATGTACAACAGTACTCAAGGAATCACAAGGCATATGAATAAGGGGCAAAATATGAAGACACATAGGAGAATGTAGAACCCGGATATAATAACACCGAAGCCTCTCGGCTGCAAACTGAAACCGTACCTGTAATAACTGCGTCAGAAGCCTCAGCATCAGGACGAGCAGAAAAAGCATAGCACCGAGGCGGAGCCCCTCCAACCTGCACATCTCTGGGTCTACCTGCTACAGGCTGACCTCTACCTCTCATGGCCTGTGCTCCACCTCTATGAGTCTGACCACCACCTCTGGCACCACGGCCACCACCCCTAGCTGGCTGTGGAGGCGGGGGTGCACATGATACTGGAACCATGGCACGAGAGCCCTAATATGGGGAACCACTAGAAGCTCGGGGACAATACCTGGTAATGTGCCTCGGAACACCACAGTAATAACACGGCCTCTACTGATATGACTGGGGACTTTTGAACTGTCCCTGACAACCCTGATAACCACCCTGATAACTCTGAAGTGGCTGTGCGCTGATGGTTGCTGGTGGTGCACTAACTGGAGTTGACGGTGCACGATGAGAAACCTGAAGTGCTGACTGGAAAGGTCGAGGAGGATGACCTCTGCCGACAGAATCCCTGCCTCCAATTGAGGCTCCACTGAATCTTCCAAAATGGCGAGGCCTCTTGTCAGCCCCATGACCTCCACCCTGGGATAGAATCATCTCAATCCTCCTGGCCACATCGACCGCAGCCTGGAAGGAAATGTTTGTACCTGACTCTCTAGCCATATGGAGTCTGATAGGCTGGGCCAATCCCTCAATAAATCTCTGAACCCTCTCCCGATCCGTGGGGAGTATCATCAATGCATGCCTGGCTAAGGTGATGAATATGGTCTCATACTGGGTAACTATCATAGAACCTTGCTGGAGACGCTCGAACTGCCTCCGGAGATCCTCTCTCTGAGTAATGGGAAGGAACTTCCCCAAGAATACCTCTGTGAACTGAGCCCAAGTCAAGGGTGATGTCCCAGCTGGTCTGGCTAAGCAATAGTCTCTCCACCAAGTCTTGGCTGTGCTAGATAATCAAAAAGTAGCAAAGTCAACTCCATTGGACTCCACTATGCCCATGTTCCAAAGAACCTCATGACAGCTGTCCAAATAATCCTGTGGATCCTCTGACGGTGTACTAGTAAAAGTGGCAGTGAATAACTTAGTGAACCGATCTAGTCTCCACAGAGAATCTGCTGACATAGCTGCACCCTCGGCTGCCGGTGCCACAATACCCGGCTGAACTACCCCTGTTGTCTGAGGTGCTGGAGTCTGAAACTGAGTGGCAGACTGCTCTGGGGTATGAATAACAGGAGTCTGGGTCCCTCCCCCAGCCTGAGACCCAGTTGGTGTAGTAGGAAGAAGACTGGACTGTGCTACACTCTCCATGAGTCCTACCAGACGGACAAGAGCGTCCTGAAGCACTGGGGTAGCTATGAACCCCTCTGGGACCTGCACTGGTCCAACTGGGACTGCCAGAACTGGGACCTCCTCGTCAGACTCGACCTGAGGGTCCTCCACTGAGCTGCTGCTCTAGGTTGAGCCCGGCCCCGGCCTCGGCCTCTAGCACGTCCTCGTCCTCGACCTCGACCCCTCGAAGGAGATGTAGCAGGAGTGTCAGGCTGCTGAGCGGAACCAAGGGAAGCACGCGTCCTCGTCATCTGCGAGAGAGTAGAATAGGAACTCAATTAGTACTCAGAATTCATATCGCACGATAAAGATGAAGAAATGTGGAGTAATCCTAACTTTGCAGCCTCTGGGGAATAAGTAGAGACGTCTCCGTACCGATCCCTCAGACTCTACCAAGTTTGTCCGTGAGTTGTGAGACCTAAGCAACCTAGAGCTCAGATACCAACTTGTCACGACCCGAAATCCCACCTTCGGGCCATGACGACGTCTAACGTTGAACCCGCTAGACAAGCCAACGTGTACAATTAATCTAACATTGAGATACCATCTAAACAGAAATAACAAGACACCTTACAGTTTTTAACAACGGAAATGGAATAATAATTCAAAAATACTAAGTGAAATAGTAAATACAGAACGTTGTATAAGCCCCAAAAACCGGGATGTCACAACTCACGAACTCTCTATAAAGTGGTAAATACAAGTCTGAAAGGAAAATACATCATTGTCTTTGAACTAGCGGGAAATGTAAGACAATAAGAGATCCAAAGGGTAGAAGAGACACCAAGGCCCATGAATGCCAGCGGGTATACCTTGAAGCTCAGGGTGGACTGAAGGTGACTCCCTCAACGCTGTCCACTAGGTCCGGGCGCGAGATCTGCACAACATTAAGAAGTGCAGTGTAGCATCAGTACAACCAACCCCATGTACTGAGTAAGTGCCGAGCCTAACCTCGGCTGAAGTAGTGACGAGTCTAGACTTAGCAACAACGTTAACCTGTCATATTCTACAACCCAAAGCATGGAAAACAAGGTAAGAGATAGGCAGACAAGTATGGGGATACAGGAGCAGTTAAAGGGGAACAAAGGGATAGAGCAGTTAAATGAGCATGAAGAGCAGACAAGATAAGGCAATTTAACAAATGAATGATAAGGAAACCAGTGTAAATGCCAGAAATGTAAATAATGGCACGGCATCACCCTTCGTGCTTTTACTCTCTTCCTCACAATGCGATGTACGATATGAAATAATCATGAAACATGGCACGACATCACCCTTTGTGCTTTTACTCTCTTCCTCACTATGCGTTGTATTATGTATGTCAATGTAATCAATGTAAATCATGGCACGACATCACCCTTCGTGCTTTTACTCACTTCCTCACTATGCAAGTTATGATGTAATCAATGTAAATCATGGCACGACATTAACCTTCGTGCTTATAATCAATGTAAAATCATGGCACGAAATCACCATTCGTGCTTTACACTCTTCCTCACTATGCAATGTATGGTATGCTCAATGTATATCATGGCACGGCATCACCCTTCGTGCTTTACACTCTTCCTCACCAAAAAAATGACAAATATAATTGGTAAGGAATGCAGCATAGTGGAAATATAGTTCAAAATCACCCGGCAAGGGGAAAGCATCAATCAATATCACAACAATTGCCCGGCAAGGGTCTCAGCTATAACAAATCTCTTCAATATATATATATATATATATCCTTAAAAAATGGGTTCTCAAGCGAACTAATACATCATGAGTTCTTCGACCAAGTCTTCCAGCAACAAACAACTCCCAAGTAGAGACAAATTCATAGTATGACGAACATGGAAGTAATAATAAGATTTTCATCAAAATTAGACTCACGGGCATGCTTGACACACAATGCATAGGTACTCGTCACTTCACCTATGCATTGAACATGATAAACACTTAGCACATAGCATAAAATACCTATTCCCTCACCAAAGTTAGGCAAGACATTTACCTCGGGTCCCAAAACAGCAATCAAGCCTCGAATACCGCCTTTCCTTTAGAATCCGACTCCGAAACGATAATATCTAGGCATAATTAACTCAATAATATCAATAATGACTCATTAACACAGTCCCATAGCCTAATTATACAATTCCTAGCATTTTTTCCAAAAATACCAAAATTCGACCCCAGGCCCGCTTGGTCCAAACACGAGGCTCGGACCAAAACCCGATCACCCATATCCCCACGAGTTAGAATATACATATTGTTTTGAAATTCGACCCCAAATTGGGGTTGAATTACCCAAAATTCCCAAAAACCTAACTCTACCCAAAACCCCTAATTTCTACTTTGATTTTAGGATTTTAGGCCTAGATTCTAGTGATTAGGGAAGGGAAATGAAAGTAATTAGTGTTAAGATCACTTACCTAAGTGGCTATGGTGGAATGATGGCTTGGAACTCGGCTATGGGGTTTGGAGAAGAAGAAGAAGGTGAAAAATTATGAAATCCCGTGTAATATTCTGTTTTTAAGACTTAAAACTAACTGGGCGATTTTGTTCTCTGCGATCGCGGAAGAGGGGCGGCGATCGGAGAGCTTGAAGTTTTACTACTATGTGATCGCGGAATGAGGGGGTGCGATCCCGAAAGAGAATAGGCCAGGCGTCTGCGGTCGCAGACGAAACTACGCGATCGCAGAGAGATACTAGCCAGCCCCCCACCTGACTCCACTGACACACTATGTGATCGCGGAGGACGAGATGCGATCGCATAGTGCAACCCAGCTACCCCTTCACCTAATCCTATGCGATCACGAATAAATGGCTGCGATCGCAGTGAAGGAAACACCAGACACCAGAAACTGAGATAAAACACTAGATTTTTCCTACATTTACACCACGTTAGCTACTCGAAACTCACCCGAGCCCTCGGGTCTCAAAATAAAAAACACACACAACTCCCAAATCATCCTACGGACCTATTCAAGTTTTTAAATCACCAAAATATCATCAAAATCAAGTTATTAAACCTCAAAACTCGTAAAATTTCCTTAAAACTTCATAAAGCTTAATTATTCCGATTTTGGTCCGAAACACGTCATTTCAAGTCCGGTTTACACCAAATTTTACAGATAAGTCACATAACATATATTAAACCTGTTTCCGGCTCCGGAACCATAATACGGGCCCGGTAACTTGGTTTTCACATCAATTATCATTTTCAAAACCTTTATTATTTTCAGAAAATAATTTTCTTTAGAAATTCATTTCTCGAGCTTGGGACCTCGGAATTCGATTCCGGGCATACGCCCAAGTCCCATATTTTCCTACGGACCCTTCGGGTCTGTCAAATCACGGGTCAGGGTCCGTTTACCAAAAATGTTGACCAAAGTCAACTCTATTCTATTAATTATTATAAAATTCCATTTTCATCAAGTTTTCACATAAAAGCTTCCCGGCAACACGCCCGAGCTACGCTCGCATATCGAGGTGAGATTAACAGAGGCTTTCGGGGCCTCAGAACACATATTTAGCCAAATATACACAAGATGACCTTTTGGGTCATCACAAAAAGCTCATATTGTCCCAACGGTCCTAAATTAAGAAGGTCCTCAAGAGATTTAATATGATAGGTGCTAAATATGTTTCTATTCCTTTTGCTTCCCATTTCAAGTTATATGCAGACATGTCACCAAAAACAGACAAGGAGATGGAACATATGTCTAGTGTTCCATATTCGAGTGTTGTTATGGTTTGCACTCGCCCTGACATTTCACACGTTGTTAGTTATGTGAGTAGATACATGGCGTGTCCTGGTAAAGAACATTGGTAGGCGGTGAAGTGGATCTTAAGATACTTGAAGGGTATTGTAGATGTAGGCTTGACATTTTACAAAGACAAGTTTAGTGAATCCTTAGTTGGCTATGTCGATTCAGATTATGCAGGGGGCTTGGATAAGAGAAGATCTATGACAAGCTATGTTTTTACTCTTTCTGGTAGTGTCATCAGTTGGAAGGCGACTTTGCAGTCTGTTGTTGCTTTGTCTACTACAGAAGCTGAGTATATGGCAATTACATAAGCAGTTAAAGAGGCTATTTGGCTACAAGGCTTGGTAAGTGATCTTGGACTATCCCAGAAGAAGACACAAGTTTTTTGTGACAGTCAGAGTGCCATTCATCTTACTAAGAATCAGATGTTTTATGAGCGGACGAAGCATATTGAAGTCAGACATCACTTTATTTGAGACATTATATCAAATGGGGTTGTTAAAGTGGATAAAGTGTCTACGCATGATAATCCAGCTGATATGATGACCAAGGTAGTCTCGGCCAACAAGTTTAGGCACTGCCTAGACTTGATTGGTGTGTGCAGTACTCAATAGAGCCCTTGCGAGGGCTGAGGGCAAGGTAGAGAGACTTTATTCCCGTTGATGAAGAGAATTCAAGCCAAGGGGAAGATTTGTTATTTTTGGCTTGAATTATTTCCTTGTATTTTTAGGAAACCCATAGTCCTTATAGGTTTAGGAAAACCCATTGTCCTAATAGATTTGGGAAAGAAAAACCTATATTCCTTGTCGAATTGGGCAACCTTTCTCATATATGTTTGGGACCCTTTGGGATCTATATATAGGGGTTGTAGTTGGGGATTCTATAGATTGTATTGTGCTTTTCTTCTCATTCATTGTGGAAAACTCTCTTTGTTTTTGCCCCGAGGATTACGCTTAGCCGAACTTCGTTAAATCCTTGTGTTGATTTTTCTTCTCTATTTGCTTTGTGTGTGATTGTGTGCTAGTTAACCCACGATATTCCGCAACAGTATACATATAAAAATATTTTGAAAAGAGAAGAGCTTATATTAATAACGAGATATTTTTCCACTTGAAAAAGGAAACAAATTTACTTTTCAAAACAGCCTGAATTAACTCTAAAAAAAAATAAACATCTGTTATAAAACAAAAGAAGAAGAAGACCAATATTGGAGTGAAAGAGGGAGAGTGAATTCTTATTGAATTTTGGGATGAATGACAATGGAATATGACCCCTCTATTTATAGAGAATGAGTGACTTAGCTACCAAGTAAAATTCCTAAGATCTCTCTAAAATATAGACATTCACCTTAAATAGAATTCTATTTATAACACTCCCCCTTGATTATCTATTCAACAAATAATGTACCTCGTTAAAACTTTAACTAAAATAAAACCCAATGGGAAAAAAATTTCTAGAAAAAGAAAAAGAGTACACATGTTTAGAACTGCGTCTTTTAGTTGCCTCGTTAAAACCTTGCAAGGAAAACCCAGTGGGACAAAACCTTGTAAGGGAAAAAGAGTGCAACGCACATTAACTCCCCCTAATTTTGAGAAAAGTGTCTCATCGAATCGACAATCTGCAAATCGAGCAGTGAATAAATCCCACGCTAATGTTTCAAGATAGCGAATAATGGAGGGCGATTCAAACCCAACATATATTCCTAACCTTCTTTGGGACCCATTTTGGTGCGATATGGTGGTGCAACATATACTGCGCATCCAAAAATTCTTAAATGTGATATATTAGGTTCATGACCCAAAACTAATTACAACGGGGAATATTTATGATATTTTGTCGGTCTGAGACGAACTAGCATTGTTGCATGCAAAATGGTGTGACCCCAAACAGAAGTGGGCAACCTCGTTTTCATGAGTAATGGTCTTTCTATCAATTGCAGGCGTTTAATTAAAGATTCTGCAAGGCCATTTTGAGTGTGAACATGAGCTACAGGATGTTCCACTTTTATCCCAATTGATAAGCAATAATCATTAATTGTTTGGGATGAGAACTCAGCAGCATTATCAAGTCTAACAGACTTAATTGGAATATCGAGAAATTGTGCATGTAATTGGATTGTGCCATTAAATCTTGCAAACGCAAGGTTGCGAGATGATAATAGGCACACATGAGACCATCTAGAGGATGCATCTATTAAGATCATAAAATATCTAAACGGTCCACTAGGTGGGTGAATAGGTACACAAATGTCCTCTTGTATATGTTCTAAAAACGCAGGGGACTCAATCCCAACTTTTGTTGGTGATGATCTTATAATTAACTTACCTTGATAACAAGAAGTGCAAGAAAAATTCATTATTTATAAGAATCTTTAAATTCTTTAATGGATGTCCATTTGAGTTTTCTATAATTCGTCTCATCATAATTGATCCAGGATGTCCCAATCGATCATGCCAAAGTACAAAAGTATTGGAATCGGTAACCTTTTGGTTTGCAATAGAATGTGCCTCAATTGCACTAATTCTTGTCCAATACAGGCCACAAGACAAAGATGAGAACTTCTCAATAACCCTTTTCTAGCTAGAGACATTCTTGGTAATGATGAGATATTCAAAATTATTCTCATCTATTGTCTCAATATGATATCCATTTCGGCGGATATCTTTAAAACTCAACAAGTTACTCTTGGACTTGGAGGAGAGCATTGCATTCTCTATGATAATATTACTTTCATAAAGTGAAGGATTATTTTGAGAATCCTTATTATTCTCATTATCACAATGATGACGATTATAATTTCGTCTATTGCCACGTCCACGTCCATTGATACCTTCACGGTAATAATTTTGTCTTCTTTCACACTAAACAAATATTGCTATCACATTCTCTTAAGGGGAATGAGAATGAAACAAATTCAATGGGGCGGGTTTTCACTTCTTTTCACACAATTATACATGAATTTGATCATGGCAAGTCATAGAAATTTTACCACTTCGGGTGGTTATAATTTCTTGCAAACTCCATTAGAGTTACAAACAAAATTTATCGTCTTTTCTTGTATTTAAAATCAAATTATAGAATAAAAGAGACAAATACGGTAAAATACTTACCTTAAATCCAGAATTTAATCATGAAGTAAGTTCATGGAACAATTGACAATCATTACGCTCAATCCCAAAGCTTCTACTCAATTGGTTAGAGTCTCGTGTTGTTAACGTGTTATGAAACAAAAGAAGAAGAACAATATTGCAGAGAAAGAGGGAGAGAGAATTCTTATTCAATTTTGGGATGAATTACAATGGAATAGGACCCCTCTGTTTATAGAGAAAGAGTGATTTAACTACCAAGTAAAATCCCTAAGATCTCTCTAACATATAGACATTAAACTTAAATAGAATTCTATTTATAACTAATGAAAGTCTCTAAACACAGATTTTCCTCGCTATTATGATGATACCAGTGGAAGTCTTCAAACACAGAACTATCTCCTCCGCTGTATATTATCGGAAGTTCGAAAAGAAAAAGACTATGAAATTTAGAATGAAGCAAGGATGTCGTACGTACATTATTGCACCTTTTCGCCACTTGTAGGTTAGCCCTACCCAGTTTGGCAGCCCGGAGCCAAAAAGAAGTATCATAAGCCACCTCATAAAATGTTATCATTCACAACTAGCTATTTGTATGCTTCTCCCTCTCTTTCGTCTACTGATCACAAGCTTCATTCTGAGGATGTAATTTCCATATATTTTTACCATATTGTGTGCTTGAGTTTAGATCTTCCATCTGGCTACGCGACGTTTTAATACCATACTTTCTCTAGCCTTTGGTGAATGCAGGTCCAGATGGACTTTTTGAGGTCATGCACCACCGAATTTGCACAATTGATATTTGTTTTAGGTGGGTGCTATTGGATTATGTTTTAAACATTTTAAGAAGCTTGAATCTCTATTTTGGTACGATATACTAGAGACTTGAGATGATTTGAGTTGAAATTTGAGTTGTTGTCTGAAGAAAGAAGATTAAGTTTCTATATGTATAATCGTGTATCCTATGTACATCCCCTGTATATCTGTGTATGATGGGCTGTTGTCACGACCCAAATCCTAATTCAGGTCGCGATGGCGCCCAACAGCGGGGTTAGGCAAGCCGATATAACTTTCACTAAGTGATACCCTTCCCACTCGATCAAACAAGTCAATGGTTACCCATTTATAACAACTAATATGATACTAGCCTTGAGTGAAGGTAAAGTCATAGTAGATACAAAGCCGAAATAAAACATACACATAGATATACATCCCAAAACCCCAAAAATATATACTGCGTGTGTGCCAGGAACTAGTGTCACGAGTGTCACAGGAAACTACTGAATATACAAAGACTACAACAAATACAGGGTCTCAGTATGAGTGAAATAGACAGAGAGCATAACAAAGAAACTCCCGGACGCTGTTAGGAAGTCGCCAGGAAAGCAGCTCACCGTGAAGTATGATCACGCTATCAATATCTGGCGCCGACCTGAAAATCTGATGGACCAGCCTCCGGACCTGTACAGTCAAGTACAGAAAAAGGAAAGAAAGTGCAGCATGAGTACATATATATAAATATGTACCCAGTGAGTATCCCGTCTAATATCGAAGAAGTAGTGACGAGAGGTCGACTCGATACGCACTAAGGTCCAACAGTCGTAAAGTAAGCAGAATGTAAAGAAAAATTGTAGGCAAGTAAAACAAATAATCAAGTACATTAATATCCGGCATCAAATAGCAACTCTCAAATCAACAAGTTGATATCCGCCGTGGCGTACGGCCCGATCCCACTCTGGTAGTCTCAATCTCGTCGTGGCGTACGGCCTGATCCCACCCTAGTAGTCTCAATATTTCCGTGGTGTACGGCCCGATCCCACCCTGGTAATCTCAATCTCGCCGTGGCGTACGGACCGATCCCATAATATAATCGATCATCACTCTGCCGTGGCGTACGGCCCGATCCCATAACATAATCAATCATCACTCTGCCGTGACTCTCTTATCGCTCTTAAATCAAGCCAAGTATCACACGTTCAAAGACAACAATACCAATCACACAAGTATACAAGTCATATAAATGCTACAACAGAGGAAAACAATGAGCATGATGTGTCCTAACTACCCGAACGAAGCAGTAATAGCCACTACGTACGGACTCTCGTCACTCGGTGCGTACGTAGCCCCCAAACAAGATCACATAGCAAACAAGGTTACCTAGAGGGACAATTTCCCTCTTACGAGGTTAGAAAGGAGACTCACCTCGATAACAACACTCCTCGGACCAAGGACCGGATCAAAAGATGCACCCGAAATTCCGAAACTACTCTTGATGGCTCACAACTAGCCAAACATAGCATAATTGAATCAATTCATGCTCCAGGAATAATAATTAACAAGAAATTCCAAAAATATAGCATTCTTGAAGGTTCTTGAAATTTTGACCCCGGGCCCACGCGTTTGGATTTTGAAAAATCTCGAAGGAATGAATTACCCGAAGCCCAAGGATCGTAATTACATAATTCATTTAGGAATTTATGGCTAAAAATGAAGTTTCACTATTTTCCCAAAACCCCACATCTTTCTATCAATTCCTATGAATTTTAAGATAATTGGAAGAGAATTTTATTTGAATTTGATGTTAAAAAGTCATGAAAACGGACTAGAAATCACTTACCTTGATGAATTTGAACTTGGGCAGCCCTTT
>ML299269.1:0-24524 GCA_005239495.1 Nicotiana undulata
CATTAGATGACTGGGCGGACACATTAGCTGACCGGATGGACACGTTAGCAGAAGTGTGATACATGCGCGGAGGGTCAATGGTCCAACGTGTTTATTAATCAAGGGTATCACTAGTTTGAGTGTTCAAATGGGAAACTTGTAAGTTAGTGTATCGGCTTTTAAAAACGATGTAAGTTCAAGTGGCCAGGAGACCATTCCGCCTATTATTTTACATAAGTTCAATAACTTTAAAATTCCAAAATCCTTAGCTGATCATTTTAAAAAATTCAAGGTGTGTTTGGTATGCTTGAAAATATTTTCTTGAAAAATAAACGCACACTATATGTTAAGAAATGAGTAAGGGTGGAGAAAGATGTTAGAGGCCGGAGTGGTGGTGGCCATGTTGGACGGGTAGGGATGGGTAGGAGGTGGGGCACGTAGGTGGGGGTGGAGGTTGGGGTGGGAGGTGGCGGTGAGGATGGTGGTGGGGAATAGGGTGGGGAAGATCGAGAAAGAATTCTGGGTAATATTTTTCCATTTGATAAAGTAAATGGAAGAAAATGAGTTCATAAGGAAAATATTTTCTAAAAGCCAATCAAACATGAAAAAACTGCAAAACATCGTGCCAGATGCACCCTTAGTCTCAAGGTTCTAAAATTCTAAGGTTAGGACTCGCTTCAGTACAAAAGGAGGATCCAAACGCACCAAGGTCACCATAGAAGGCTAGATTCTCATAAGCGAAATGTGTTGATTTAGAGGCAAATTGAGAATTTCAATTATTTAGGTTGATTTTTAATAATATCAAGGTCCAAAATTCCAATCAAAGGGGTCGTGATGACGCGTATACCGCTTGCTAGGAAAGCCAACAAACAATAGTAAAATACGAAAGAACTGCAATTATCTACTAACATCAACAACAACAACAACAACAACAACTACCCAGTATAGTCCCACCAAGTGCGGTATGGGGAGGGTAGGATATACGCAGCCTTACCCCTACCCTGGAAGGGTAGAAAGACTGTTTCCGATTGACCCTCGGCTAAAGAAGATGAAGGAAACCCTGATAGAAAGTGATAGCAAGACACAATGTTAGAAAACTAAACCGGTGATAACAACACAGGATATGAAAGGAGTACCAATAATAAGTAATAGCAAGATAGTATATTTAGATAGATAAATCTAAGGCAGCACAAGAGAATATGACGAAGTCATGCTAGCAAACTACGCAATTACCGACGGTAAGTAGAAAAAGAACAAGACGCGCAACTATATCAAACTAAGGAAAATAAATAAATAATAAAAATAAAAAATAAAAAGGTACCATACTAACACTAATAGAGAGAACGTTAGTGTAGCAGAGAGAAAGTTAGGATAGTTTTTTCTCAATTATCTACTAACATCAAGATAATAATATAGTGTAGGAGAAACTTAGAGGTGTATATGATAAGTCTAAGATCAACATTAACGTTGAACCATTCCAAGTCGTGAAGTCACAAGTACATGAGCTTTTAGAGTTTGCTAAATACATTGTCTTGAAAGGATTATAATACTGTTTTGAAAGTAGAAATAATACAATAGAAATGGAAAGATGACTCTAAGGCTTGTGAATGGGATGCAACTCTACCTTGAGTCTCCTATATGGTATCCGCTAAGCGCCTCTCGGGACTCTACTGGTACAAACATCTGAATGTGCACAAGAAATGCAAAAGTATAGTATGAGTACAACCGGCCCAATATACTCCGTAAGTGTCGAGCCTAGCCCTGATGAGATAGTGACGAGCCTAAGACAAGACACTAGTTATATATATCAAGAAATAACAGGGTGACAAGTAAAGTATCAAGTACAATAATAGGTTACTAAAATGTGAGAGAAATAATTAGTACATAAGTAAAGGAACGTAAAATAGAAAAGTAAAGGAAGGTGTTACCGAGTAAACCACAACTCATGCTTTTACAACAACTCTGAAAAACTTATCAAACTGAAATACGGAACCACAAAGTCAAGTCCAAAATCTGGATAACAAGTAAGGAACAATAAAACCAACAAATGGCACGACATTACCCTTCGCGATTTTACTCTGATCCTCACATCATAATATAGTAGCAAGCACGAAAATACCCTTCGTGTATAACCTCACTTTCTCTCAAGCACGGAAACACCATTTGTGCAATGATATAACTAAAGTACGGAAATACCCTTCATGCACAATCACTCTTCTTCACAAGCACGATAATGCCCTTCATGCATTGCACTCTTTCTCACCAAGCATCAGGTGTAACACAACACCAAGCAAGGTGGGAAGCATAAACATCATCAAGGGTAACATTTGAACATAACTCGTCATATGAGAATTTACCAACACCTTTGTACAAATAACCAAATCAACAATTCAACGATCTCAACACTCAATATCTCATTAAGCTCGACATAGGAAATTATACGAATACGAAAAATTAAAGAATTATACAATCTATCTAAAGCATGCAAGACATTATACACAAAGTAACATGGCACAAATAAGGCTAATTCTACCCGCATGTTTATCCCATGACCAACGCATATACACTCATCACCTTGTATATACGACGCCCAACACATAGATCACGTAGCGATAAGACTCAATCATACCCTAATTTCCTCAATCAAGGTTAACCAAGATACTTAACTTTTTTCAGAACAAGATCAACAATCCTACACGGCTTTTCCTTTAGAATAAGCCTTCAATCCATCCGAATCCAATCAAATATTATTTAAACAATTCAAAACAAGCTTTAGAAACTACCCTCGTATGAAAAAAGTTAAATCATTAACATATTTGGAAAAGTCAATAAAACGCCAACACATGCCCACGTGGTCGAAATCCGAAATTAAGACCACATCCTGATTACCCATTGATTTCAAAGTCCAAATATGTAATTTGTTTCAAGATTCGACTTCAATTTGAGGTTTAAATCTCAATTTCACAAAATCCCTAGTTTCTACCCAAAACCCCAATTTCTACTGTATAAATCTTAGATTTGGTCATGAAAAAATAATGAAAACGGAATGAAAACAAGTTAAAGTTACTAACCTATGAAGTTGGGAAGAAATTTCTCTCCAAAAATTATCTCTATGGAGTGTAGGTCTAAAAAGTTGTGTAAAATGAGCTAAGACGTGAAATCTCATTCTTTTACCCAGTTATAGATATCTCAATCGCAAACTCTTCTTTGCAATTGCGATGTACGCAAAAGCGAACCACTGATCGCAGCCCAGATGTCACAAATGCGACCGATCTTTCGCATTTGCAAAGTCCAACACCTCGCAAAAGAGAATCAAGCTTCACAATTTGCGATAATTTGTTCCTAGCTCCCCAGTGTCACAATTGCGACCCATCCATCGCATTTGCGATACCCATCCATTCGCAATAATGGACATAACTTCGCAAAAAGCAAAGTGCCCTCCCTTTCCCAATCTTCGCAAATGCGATCTAGCACTAGAAAATGTGAGGCTCGCATTTGCGAACAGGTCCTCGCAAATGCGAGACCTGCAGCCCAGCACACCAACAATCCTTCAGCTATGTGAAAACATTGTGCAACAATTCTGAAACTCACCCAAACTCATCGGTATCTAATTTGAACATTCATACAAGTATTTTAACATCATACAAACTTGCTCGCAAGTTCAAATCAACAAAATAACATAAAAATAAAGAATCGCTGGCCAAACTCAAGATTTTCAAATTTCAAACTCAAATTTCCAACTTTTTACATAAAGCGTCGAAATGGCCTCAGGTTACCCGGGATCTTAACCAAACATGCTTACAAGTCAAAAATCATCTTATGAACCTATCAGAATCGTCAAAACATTGATCCGGGGTCGTTTACCAAAAATATTGACTGTGGTCATCTTTAGCCACTTTCAAAGTAAAAAATCACATTCTTTTTAAAAATTCGCATTTGGACTTTCCGTAAATCGACACGGAACACATACATAAATCATAAATTATCAAATAAATCTATGGAATATCTCAAATACAAAAAGGGAAGCTAGTAGTCAACATAACCTATCGAGTCGTTACATTCCCCACCTCTAAAAGAAACGTTCTTCCTCGAACGGACATAGAAATGTACATGTATTGGCAAAAAAATATGGGTATCTATTCCTCATGTCGGACTCGGACACCCAAGTAGCCTCCTTAATCGGCTGACCTCTCCAATGCACTTTCATAGAAGGAGTATTTATAGATCTCAACTTTCAAACCTGCTTATCTAGAATAGACACGGACTCTTCCTCATAGGTCAAATTCTCATCAAGTTGTACCGTACCAAAGTCTAAAACATGTGACCTATCCTCATGGTGCTTCCAAATCATAGAAAATTGAAATACTGGATGTACCCCCACTAGGTTAGGAGGCAATGCAAGCCTATAAGCAACCTCCCCAACTCTCTCCAAGATCTCAAGTGGGCCAATAAACTTCGGGATTAACTTGCCTTTCTTCCCAAATCCCATCACGCCCTTCATAGGGAAAACTCAGAGAAGAACCTTTTCACTCTCCATGTAAGCCACATCACGAACCTTCCTATAATCATAAATGTTTTGCCTGGACATTGTTGTATGAATCTGCTCTTGAATAATTTTCACCTTCTCCATAGAATCACAGACCAAATATGTGCTCGACAATCTAGTCTCACGTGTCTTAAACCAACCAACTAGAGAACGACATCGTCTCCTATGTACGTCCTCATACGAAGCCATCTGGATACTCGACCAATAGTTGTTGTTGTAGGCAAACTCCGCTAGAGGTATAAAATTGTCCCATTAACCTCCGAAATCAATAGAGAATGCCCTCAATATATCCTCAAAACTTTGAATGGTCCGCTCGGATTGCCCGTCTGTCTGAGGGTGAAATGCGGTACTCAACTCAACATGCATGCCTAACTCATGCTGCACAAAACTCCAAAAGCGTGAAGTGAACAGCGGGCCACAATCATAATTGAGAGAAATGGGCACACTGGGCAGACGGATTATCTTCAAATGTAAATATGAGCCAACCACTCTAAAGAGAAAGATGTCATCACTGGAATGAGATGCGCGGACTTGGTCGATCGGTCCACAGTGACCCAAATAACGTTGTACTTCCTCAAGTTACATGGAAAGCCTACCAAAAAGTCCATAGTGATGCTCTCCCACTTTCACTCTGATATCACTAACTGCTGAGTCTACCCACCCGATTTCTTATGTTCATACTTCACATGTTGACAATTCAAACACTGAGAGACATGTCCAACAATGTCTTTCTTCATATTTTTCCATCAATAATGTTTCTTTAAGTCATAATACATCTTCTTGATACCTGGGTGAATGGAATACTGTGAACTACGAGCCTCCTCAATAATCAACTCTCTTAACCCATCAACATTCGAAAAACAAATGTGGCCTTGAAGACGCATAACACCTTCATCGCCAATCACGACCTTCTTAAAACCATCGCGTCGTACCGTGTCTTTCAACATCAATAAGTGAGGATCATCAAACTTGTGAGCCTTGATGCGCTTCCGTAAAGATGATTGTGCCACAACACAAGCAAGAACCTTACTATGCTCTGAAATATCAAACCTCACTAACCCGTTAGCCAAATCCTAAACATCCATGGTTAATGGACAATGCCGATATAAATGCCAAACTACCATTGCTCTTCGCCTTCCTACTCAAGGCATTGGACACCATATTGGTCTTCCCCTGATGATATGATATGGTGATATCATAGTCTTTCAATAACTCCAACCATCTCCTTTGCCTCAAGTTAAGATCGTTTTGCTTGAATATATGTTGAAGGCTCTAGTGGTCGATATAGACATCACATGACATGTCATATAGAGAGTGCCTCCAAATCTTGATGGCGTGAACAATGGTTGGTAACTCCAAATTATGCACAAGGTAATTATTCTCATGAACCTTCAACTGACGAGACGCATAAGTAATCACCCTACCATCTTGCATCAATATCGCGCCATGTTAGATACGTAATGCATCGCAATATATACTGTAAGACCCCAAACCTGTGGGCAAAGACAATACTAGGATGTAGTCAAGACAGCCTTGAGCTTCTAAAAGTTCTGCTCACACTCATCAATCTATTTGAAAAGAGTGCCCTTATGATTCAACTTATTTAATGGGGTTGAGATAGATGAAAACCCTTCCACGAACCGACAATAGTAGCCCCCCAAACCCAGGAAGCTCTGAATCTCTATAGCTGAAGTAGGTCTAGGTCAATTTTGAATTGCCTCAATCTTCTTGAGATCCACCTCGATACCATGATAATAAACAACATGCCTCAAGAAGGCGACTAAGTGCAATCAGAACTCACACTTTGAAAATTTTGGGTACAATTGACGATCCTTCAAAGTCTGAAGTATAATACCTAGGTGTTGCTCGTGCTCCTCTTTTACTACAGGAGTAAACCCGAATGTCACCAATGAAGAGAATCACGAAGGAATCCAAACAAGGCTTGAACACTCAGTTCATCAAATCCATGAAGGCTACTAGATCACTTGTTAAGCCAGATGACATCACTAAGAACTCGTAATGACCATATCAAGTCCTAAAACTTGTCCTAGGGAAATCCACTTCCCTAATCTTCACCTGATGGTAACCAGATCTCAAATTAATCTTAGAAAACACCCTGGCACTCCGAAGTTGTTCAAATAAATCATCGATTCTGGGAAATGGATACTTGTTCTTGATAGTAACCTTGTTCAACTGCCAATAGTCAATGCACATCCTCATCGATCCATATTTATTCTTAACAAACAACATCGGCGCACCCCAAGGTGAAATCTAGGTCTAATGAATCCCTTGTCAAGAAAATCTTGCAACTGATCCTTCAACTCGGCTGGAGCCATGCGGTACGGTGGAAAGAAATAGGCTGAGTGACCGAACCCAATCAATGCAAAAGTCAATATCCTATCATGTGGCATACCCGGCGAATCTATAGGAAACATCTCCAGAAACTCACTCATAACTGGTACCAAATCCAAAGGAGGAACCTCTACACTAGAATCCCATATGTAAGCCAAATACGCTAAACACCCCTCTCAACCATACACCCAACCTTAAACTATGAAACCACCCTATTAGTGGAGTAACCCAGGGTCTTTCTCTAATCTAACCTAGGAAACTCCGGCAAGTCATACTCTTAGCATGACAATCCAAGATAGTGTGATACGAGGACAACCAATCCCTACTTAGAATGACCTCAAGATCCACCATATTCAGCAACAGAAGATCAATCATAGTATCAAAACCATTAATAGTAACAACACAAGAACGGGTCCCCAATGAACTACTATGGAATCTCCAACTGGTGTAGATACCAAAACAGGAACATCAAGAGACTCACGAGGTATACTCAAGTGCGAAGCAAAATATGAAGAAACATAAGAATATGTAGAACCCGAATCAAACAATATAGAAGAATCTCTATGACAAACTAAGATAATACTTGTAATAACTACATCCGACAATGGGGTTGAGCCCTACCAACATGTCCTCCACCTCTAGGATGACCTCTCACTAACTAACCTCCACCTCTAACTAACTGGCCTCCACCTCAGGCTACCTAAACCTCGCCTCCAGCTGGTTGAGAGGGTGATCGATCTACCGATGCTTGAATCATGGCACGAGTATCCTGGTGTGGCTTATTACTCTACGACCTAGGGAAAAACCTCGTGACATGCCTCATATCCATGCATATAAAAAGCCCTCTGCTGACGTAGTTGTTGAACCTAGAGTTATCCCTAACAACCTAAATAACCACCCTGGTAACTATGTATTGGAGGTGCACTAACGAGAGTTAGAGGTGCATTCTAGGCTAGCTACTCGAAACAAGGTCCATTAGCACTGTGGCTGCCTGAAGTACCATGGGTGACCTTTAGAGCTAACTGTATCAGCCTCATAGGATGGCCTCTACCAAAGGAACCCCTGCCTCCAGACAAGGCACCACTAAATCCTCCAAAATCACGGGGTTATCTGAGGTCGTCTCCCTCGCTTGTCTGCTAATGCACTTGATTCTCCTGGCGATCTCCACTACCTAAGTAAAAGAAATCTCAGCCTCGGTCTCTCTCGCCATCTGAAGTCTGATGCCATATGTAAGACCCTCTATGAACCTCTACAACTTCTCCATATTAGTAAGGATTAGATAGCTCCATGGCATGACAGACCAACTAATCGACACAAATGCGAACGCGAAGAAGAACCTATAAAGACCTGCCTAGCCTAGCTCAACACTACGTGAATGCGTAGTCCCAGACCCGAACGCGATGGATTAAAGCCTCAACCACTGTGAACGCGATCCTTAAAGAGCGAACGTGAAGATGACCAACTCTTAACACTACGGCATCATGGCTTCATCCTCGCGACCGCGAGTAACAAATGAAGCATCAAAAACCACCACAAACTAGTAGTGCCAAAATGGCCCATAATGGTTTGAAACTCGTTCGAAACTCACCCGAGAACCTTGGGACACCGTCCGAACATGCCAACAAGTCCCAAAACATAGCACAGACCTACTCAAGGCCTCAAATTACACATAACAACATCAAAACCACGAATCGCCCCTTAAATCAAACTTAATGAACTTTTAAACTTTCAACTTCCAAAACTCGTGTCGAACCATATCAAATCAAATCGGAATGACCTCAAATTTTGCACAGGTTCCAAATGACATAACAAACATATTTCGACTCTCGAAACAAAAATCCAAACCCAATATCATCAAAGTCAACTCCGGTTAAACTTATGAACCTTCTAAACCTTAAAACTGCCAACTTTCGCCAATTATGGACAAAACCTTCTAGAAGCTTCCGAATGAAAATTAGGACATACGCCCAAGTCCAAAATCACTATCCGGACCTAACGTAATCATCAATACTCCGATCTGAGGTAAATTACACAAAATTCAAAATTGGTCAACTCTTCCAACTTAGAGCTTCCTTATTAAGAATCATTCTTCCATGTCAATACCGAACCACTTGAATATCAAAACCGACGATATGAATAAGTCGTAATACACCGTATGAAGCCACTAAAAACCTCAAACCACCAAGCGAAGTGCAATTTCTAAAAATAACCGGTCGGATCGTTACATTCTCCCCTACTTAAACTTATGTTCATCCTCAAATGTGCCAAGAGTTGTTCCAAAGCCATCAATTATTATAAATACATACCATGAAGATACTCATGGGTGGCCCCACGTCACCCCAATTTGCATAAGCCCAACAACACAACCCAACTAAAGATCCTTACTTTAACTTTAGCCCATAAACTTTCAAACCCAATCCCTAACATCCTGAATATTTCATGAGACCTGAATCTCGCATCTATACACTATATAAGTCTGAACAAGGTATATCAATCCATAACCATAATCCAAGATATAATCACGTGATGTACCATATAACTCAAATACTTATAACAATAACTTTTGACCACAATAGTTGCTCAATAACCAAAACCCAGTATTGATAACAAACCCCATATCAAATAAAACATTGTTTTAAAACTTCATACACTGGTAATGATGAAAGAAATACGCATCTCATAAAATACCAACATATCACAAAGTCGTGGAGCTCTCTCATCCGAAAAGAACCATAGCCAAAATCTAAGCTGACTAGTGACGCTATTCTTCTAAACATTCCTTAATCAAATCCGATAACACTAATTTCCAGGTCCAATAACCTCACCTCATCCAGTACAAGCCACATAACCGATGCACCACCCCAATACCATCTAGTTCCACATACCATGCAATCTGTGCACTAAACAACGACAACTCGAATGTTTCCCATGATGGAAAGAGAATCAAATAAGAGGATCGTCCCGCAAGCTCAACAGATACCACCACAAAGCGCAATGCTACGAACCTATCACACTAAAGAGAAATAGAACACACAAAACAAGTACAAGGATTGTCACGACCCAAATCCTAACTCAGGTCGTGATGGCGCCCAACTGCGGGGTTAGGCAAGCCAACACAAAATCACTAAGTGTTACCCTTTCCAATTGATTAAGTATTCCAATGTTTACCAGTTTTAAAGAGTTTTAAGCATGATATCCAAAAATGATAATCTGGTGATAAGTAATAAAGCTATAACGATGCATGGGCCAAAAGATAAGCATATATATGAATATACAGCCCAAAACCCAAAATAACACTACGTGTGTGTGCCAGGAACTAGTGTCACGAGTGTCACGGGCATGCTAACTGAATAACCAAAAGGTTATATATACAATACCATTATCTGAATGAAATAGACGGGAAAACACAAAAGAAAAACTCCATGGTACTGCTGGAAACCGCCAGAAGAAGCAGCTCACCGTGAAGTCAAATCCACTAGCTCAGGATCTATCTCTGGTATAATAACCAGAAGCACCGACCTCAGTACCTGTACAGTTAAGTACAGAAGTGCAGCATGAGTACATATTAAATAAATATGTACCCAGTGAGTATCGCATCTAATATCGAAGAAGTAGTCTCGAAGAAGTAGTGACGAGTGGTCCAACAGTATGATATAACGATGATAGAATAAAAGCAATAGACATGTAAGACAGTGAGTAGTAATTATGTATAAAGCACAGAAATCCAAGTGAATACTGGAACAATAACAATGGCCACTTTCTTTCCCCCAAAGATCTAATACAAGTCAATATCCATGAAACAATGCCAAATAATCATGCGCACACAGGAATAAGACAACCGGCCAGAGTCATAAGGAAAATATCTATGCACTGCCGAGGATCGAACGAACCGTCCCATAAGTGCATCTCTCAATGTAATCATATCATATCATAGTACAATTCACGTCCATGCACTGCCGAGTATCGAACGGCCCATACCAAAAGTGCATTCTCAATTGTATCATCTTTGTGCACTGCCGAGGATCGATCGTCCCGTCCCAAAAGTGCATCTTACAACCCGTCGTGGCGTATGGCCCGCTCCCATGAGAGTGGGGGAAATCACACATCGCTCGCGGAATGTAAATTGCGAAGCGGTCAGATGCACGCACAATAACTTATAAAACTTACTTGCCATAACCAATTCCTTTCAATTCAACAATTTCCATAAAGCCTCAGAGAAACAATACTATACATAGCATGGTCTCATAGTACATATGGCATTACAAGGAAGCATATAAGGCATTACAAGGAAGCATATAAGGCATTATAAGGAAGCATATAAGGCATGATGTGGGCCTAACTACCCGGACATAACAATGATAGCCGCTACGTACGGACTCTCGTCACTTGGTGCGTACGTAGCCCCCAAAACCAGTGCACATAGCATACAAATCACCTATGGGGACAATTCCCTCTTACAAGGTTAGAAAGGAGACTCACCTCGTGTCGAATCTACCTCTGGAACCACGAATGCGCCCGAAACTCCGAACACTACACCCGAGGACTCGCATCTAGCCAAAAGGTGTAAAATTATATCAATGCATGCTCAATGTGGGGAAATTATCCTATTTATTCAATAAAATCATCATTCTTGAAGAATTCCCAAAATTCACATTCTTGAAGAATTTCTACATATCAACCCCAGGCCTGCACGCTCGAATTCCGAAAATTCTCAAAGGAATCACTCTCTCATAGACTAAGGATCATTAATACGTGATTCTACTTAAATTCATGGCCTTAAACGGACAAATTTGCAAATCCCTCGAAAGCCCTAAAACTCCTACCCAAATTCATGATTTTGATAAATTAGTAGAGGATTTAACTAGAAATTGATGTTTAAACTCGGTGCTAATAAGAAATTTACTTACCTCAAGCACTAGGTGGAAGGGCCTTCTTGGAAGCTCTCAATTATCTCAAGGAAGAAGATGATAATGGGGAATAAGACTTAAATCCCGTATATAACTTAACTGCCCAGATTTCCCCTTCACCGCGATCACGACCAGGGGCCCCCGATCGTGAAGGCGAACTGGCCAGACCTCTGTGAACGCGGAGGAGGTCCTGCGATCGCGAAGAGAAAATAGGCCTGGTCCCGTCCCACCTCAACGCGAACACGGAGGCGAGGTTGCGATTGCGAAGGCCATGGATCCAGACCATCGCGAACGCGGAGACAGGGATGCGATCGCGAAGGTCAGGAACCCGACCTTCCGCGATCGCGAAAAGAGTCCTGCGAATGCGAAGAGCATTCAGCAGCCCAGCCCCATTCCTTCTCCGCGAACGCGGCCCACCCCCCGCGATCGTGAAGAAGGAACCCAGACAGCAAAAATTTGGTTTTTTGAACTTGGCTCCCGAGGGTCCAAAACTCACCCGAGCCCTTAGGGACCCCGCTCAAAGGCACTGGCAAGTTTGCATTCATGATACAGACTCGCTCGAACTTCTGAAACGTGAAAAACAACAACAAAACTCAGAATTCGATCCCAAAACCAAATTGAATCCAGACTTTGAACTTGAAGTTCTAGAATTCATTTCAATGCGCCGAAATGGCCTATACTGCTCGGAATGACTTCAAATTTTGAGGACAAGTCATAATTGACATAACGGAACTATTCCCGATCACGAAATTTCATTCGGACCTCGACATCATAAAATCACGTTCCAAACCAAAATTCAAATTTAAGGAAATCCTTATTTCTATATCGGGCACCGAAACGCTCCTGGGTTATCAAAAATCCATTCCGAACATACGCCGAAGTCCAGAATCATCATACAGTGCTACTGACACTGTTGGAACTCGATTTCGAGGTCGTTTACTCAAAATGTTGACCGAAGTCAAACTTGGCCAAATAGGCCAACCTTAAGGAACCAAGTGTTCCTAAACTGCTCCAAACACTTCCAAATCCCGAACCGCCCTTCCCTGCAAGTCACAAATAACAAGAAGCCTCTACGGGAAGACTTATATAGGGGAACGGGGTCCTATAACGTAAAACGACCGGTCAGGTCGTTACATTCTCCCCCTCTTACACAAATGTTCGTCCTCGAACGGGACTAGAATCGTACCTGAAGTGCTGAACAGCTGTGGATATTTGCTCTGCATGTCCTCCTCGGACTCCCAAGTCGCCTCATCGACTGGTTGGCCCCTCTACTGGACCTTCACGGCAGAAACTCTCTTGGACCTCAACTGGCAGTCCTATCTATCAATAATAGCAATTGGCTCCTCCTCGAAGCCCAACTTCTCATCTAACTAAATAGTGTTGAAATCAACCACGTGAGAGAAATCGGCATGATATCTCCGGAGCATGGATACATGAAAAACCAGATGAACTCCGGATAAACTAGGAGGTAACGCTAGCTCATAAGCAACCTCTCCGACTCGCCTCAATACTTCGAAAGGACCTATAAACCTTGGGCTCAGCTTGCCCTTCTTCCCGAATCTCGTAATGCCCTTTATAAATGCTACGTCACGCACCCTCTGATCCGCGCAACTCTTCTGTCTGGACTGTGTTGTGCGGAGTATCTCCTGAATCAACTTCACCTTCTCCAGAGCACCTCTCACCAGATCTGTGCCATATAACTTAGCCTCGCCAGGCTCAAACCACCCGATAGAAGAACGACACCGCCGACCATACAAAGCCTCAAATGGATCCATCTTGATGTTGGACTGATAACTATTATTGTACGCAAACTCCACCAAAGGCAAGAACTGGTCCCATTGACCCCCAAAATCAAGCACACACGCTCTGAGCATATCCTCTAATATCTGAATCGTACGCTCCGACTGGCCATAAGTCTGAGGGTGAAATGCTGAGCTGAGATCTATCTAAGTGACCATCTCACTGTGCAATGCTCTCCAAAAGTGCGAGGTGAACTGGGGACCTCGATCTGATATAATGGACACCGGCACACCGTGCAACGGGACTATCTCTCGAAGGTAAATCTGGTCCAGCCTCTCTGAAGTGTAAGTAGTGGCCACAGGAATGAAATGCGCCGATTTGGTCAATCTATCAACAATGACCCAAACCGCGTCAACCTTTCGCAAAGTCCGAGGCAATCCAACCACGAAGTCCATAGTGATGTGCTCCCATTTCCACTCAGGAATGGGCATCTTCTGAAGTAGGCCTCTCGGCCTCTGATGCTCGTACTTAACCTGCTGGAAATTAAGACACCTAGCCACATACTCCACAATGTCTTTCTTCATCCGCCTCCACCAGTAATGCTGCTTCAAATCACGATACATCTTCGTCGCACCCGGATGAACAGAATACCGAGAACTGTGGGCCTCCTCTAGAATCCTCTTCCTCAAACCATCAATATTAGGAACACATAAATGGCCCTGGAGCCTCAAAACACCATCCTCGCCCAAAGTAACCTCCTTGGCCCTGCCCTGGACCACCATCTCCCGAAGTTTGCTAAGCACGGATCATCAAACTACCGGGCCATAATCTCTCCCAATAACGAAGACTGAGCAACCACATGGGCTAGAACTCGACGAGGCTCCGAAAGATCTAATCTCACTAGGCGATTAGCCAAAGCCTGAATGTCTAAGGCTAGAGGTCTCTCCTCTGCTGCAATGTAGGCCAAACTACCCATACTCTCTGCCCTCCTGCTCAAAGTATCCGCTACCAATTTGTCTTGCCCGGGTGATAAAGAATAGTAATATCATAATCCTTTAACAACTCAAGCCACCTGCGCTGCCTCAAGTTAATATCCCTCTGCTTGAATAAATGCTGCAAACTACGGTGGTCGGTGTAAACCTCACAAGACACACCATACAAGTAGTGCCTCTAAATCTTCAGAGCATGAACAATCGCCGCCAACTCCAAGTCGTGCACAGGATAATTCTTCTCATGAACCTTCAGCTGACGCGAAGCATAAGCAATAACTCTCCCGCCCTGCATCAACACACATCCCAACCCGACGCGTGAAGCTTCGCAATACACAGTAAACATCCCAGAACCGGAAGGCAATGTCAGAACTGGTGCTGAGGTCAATGCTGACTTGAGCTTCTGAAATCTCGTCTCACACTCGTCGGACCATCGAAACAGGGCATTCTTCTGAGTCAATCTAGTCAATGGAGCTGCAATAGAGGAGAATCCCTCCACAAATCGGCGATAATAGCCTGCTAGACCCAGAAAGCTCCTGATCTTTGTAGCAGAAGTAGGACGCGGCCAACTCTGAACTGCCTCAATCTTCTGTGGATCAACCTTGATACCTTCTTCGGATACCACATGCCCCAAGAACGTCACGGAATCTGACCAAAACTCACACTTGGAGAACTTAGCATATAGCTTCTGTTCCCGCAAGGTCTGGAGCACAATTCTCAAATGCTGCTCATGCTCACCCAAGCCCCGCGAATAAATAAAGATGTCATCAATGAAGACGATGATGAAGGAATCAATATACGGCTTGAATACCCTATTCATCAAGTCCATGAATGTTGCTGGGGCATTAGTCAAACCAAAGAACATCACCAGGAACTCATAGTGGCCATATCTAGTACGAAATGCAATCTTCGGAACATCTGAAGCCCGAATCTTCAATTGATGATAACCCGATCTCAAATCAATCTTGGAAAACACAAGAGCACCCTACAACTGGTCAAACAGATCATCAATGCGCGGCAGAGGATACTTGTTCTTAATGGTAACCTTATTCAACTGACGGTAATCAATACACATCCGCATAGACCCATCCTTCATCTTCACAAATAGAACTGGAGCACCCCACGGTGACACACTCGGCCTGATGAACCCCTTAGCCAACAACTCCTCAAACTGCTCCTTCAACTCCTTCGGAGCCATAAGATACGGGGGAGTGGAAATAGGCTGAGTATCTGGAGCTAAATCAATACAAAAATCAATATCTTGATCTGGAGGCATGCCTGGAAGGTCCGAAGGAAACACATCTACAAACTCTCGATCAACTGGCACCGAATCAATAGTCGGAGACTCGGCGGTGGTGTCCCGCACTTAAGCAAGGTAAGCCAAACAACCCTTCCCAACCATACGCCGAGCCTTCATGAAAGAGATGACCCGGCTGGATGCACTAACTGAAGAACCTCTCCACTCCAGCCTTGGTAACTCAGGAATGGCTAAAGTAACCGTCTTGGCATGGAAATCTAGCACAGCATGATAAGGAGATAGCCAATCCATGCCTAGGATAACCTCAAAATCAATCATATCAAGCAATAAAAGATCTCCTCTGGTCTCGAAATCGCAGAAAGTGATCACACAGGACCGATAGACCCGGTCTACCACCACAGAATCGCCCACAGGAGTGGACACATATATAGGAGAACCCAAAGACTCACGAGGAACATCCAGAAAATGAGCAAATAGTGATGAAACATATGAATAGGTGGATATTGGGTCAAATAATACTGAAGCCTCTCTACCACATACTGAGATAATACATGTGATCACGGCGTCTGAGGTCGCTGCATCTGATCTGGCCGGAATAGCGTAGAACCTGGCTGGAGCACCTGAAGACTAAACCCCACCAGAGTGAACAGGAACTGACTGACCTCCTCCTTACTGCCCCCTCCCCTCTCTAGGACGACCCCTGCCGACCTGTCCTCCACCTCTAGGTGGTCGGACTACTGGTGCTGGACCCATAGCCTGATAACCCTGCAGCACTGCCTTGACCCGAAGCTTGGGAAAATGCGTCTGCATATGACCTAGATCTCCACACTCATAGCAACCTCTAGGTACCATAGCCTGCTGCCCCGAAGAGGAACCCTGAATGGCTAGGAAGCGATGTGGACCCTCTGGCATAGCACTGAAATAAGAACCGGAGGATCTCTGGCAACTGTAGTAACTACTGGGTGAACCCTGAGTAGCTGGAGGACGGTAGGAACGCTCTGGCATGGCACTGAACGAGGCCTCACTGAACCACCTCGAGGAGGTAGTGGAGGTGCTGAATATTGAGGCCTGATGGGCTGACCACCCCCGAACTGACCTCTGCTCCTAGCCGGAGCATCCCTGAAATCCCCTGAGAACATAGCCCTCTTATCTTGCTGACCCTGCTCCCTGCTCCTCGATCGATAACCCTCGATCCTGTGAGCAATCTCCACTACAAGCTGATAAAGGGGCCATGGAGGCCCTAATACCTGGATGTAACCCGGCCACAAACCTCCGCACCCTCTCGGCATCAGTAGGCAATATCATAAGGGCATGGCGGGATAACTCGTAAAATCTAGCCTCATAATCAGTCACGGACATCTTCCCCTGCTCTAGTCACTCAAACTGACCCCGTAGCTCCTCCCTCTCAGAAGGTGGAATGTATCTGTCTAGAAATAGCTGAGCGAACTGACCCCAGGTGACAGAACGAGAATATGCAGGCCTGTTGAGAATATAAGACTGCCACCACCTGCGTGCTCTGCCCTCTACCTGAAATGTGGTGAAATCCACCCCATAAGACTCCAAGATCCTCATGTTGTGCAGCCTGTCCCTGCACCTATCGATGAAATCCTGGGCATCCTCACCCCGCTCACCCCCCAAGACTGGAGGGCAAAGTCAGGTCCATCTATCCAACATCTTCTGCTGGTCACCCTCTGCAACTGGTTTGGGTTCTGGGGTTGCTCCTACATGTTGAACCCCACCCATGGGCGGTGTACTCGGTGTATGACGTGCTGCTGCTGCCTGTCATGTGACCTGAGCAGTAGGGGTCTAGGCTCCCCCTCCCACCTGAGAAGTAGCAGGGTCAGCTGGAAATAAACCAACCTGGGACATAGTGTCCATGAATCTCATCATACGGCCCATGACCTCCTAGAAGCCTGGCACCGTCATAAAGTCTGCTAGAGAAGGAACCGCTGGAGGCACCTCTTCCTGCTCCTCCAGAATAGGGTCCTCTGGTGGTGCGACTGGTATAACTCTGGGACGCCCTCGTCCCCTACCTCGGGCAGGTGTCCTACCCCTGCCTCTACCACGACCTCGAGTGGCGAGGGCAGCGGCCTCTCCCGGATCAAGAACGTCAGATGCACGCGTCCTCACCATCTGTGAGAGAATAGAAAAACAAGTTTGAGTACCTCATTGATTGCACGATAGGATATGAATGAAGAGAGTTTCTTAACACCCTACAGCCTCCTGAAGATAAGTATAGACGTCTCCGTACAGACCCGCAAGACTCTACTGGGTCTGCCCGTGACTCGTGAGACTTACGTGAACCTAGAGCTCTGATACCACGTTGTCACGACCCAAATCCTAACTCAGGTCGTGATGGCGCCCATCTGCGGGGTTAGGCAAGCCAACACAAAATCACTAAGTGTTACCCTTTCCAATTGATTAAGTATTCCTACGTTTACCAGTTTTAAAGAGTTTTAAGCATGATATCCAAAAATGATAATCTGGTGATAAGTAATAAAGCTATAACGATGCATGGGCCAAAAGATAAGCATATATATGAATATACAACCCAAAACCCAAAATAACACTACATGTGTGTGCTAGGAACTAGTGTCACGAGTGTCACAGGCATGCTAACAAAATAACCAAAAGGTTATATATACAATCCCACTGTCTGAATGAAATAGACGGGAAAACACAAAAGGAAAACTCCATGGTACTGCTGGAAACCGCCAAAAGAAGCAGCTCACCGTGAAGTCAAATCCACTAGCTCAGGATCTATCTCCGGTATAATAACCAGAAGCACCGACATCAATACTTGTACTGTTAAGTACAGAAGTGCAGCATGAGTACATATTAAATAAATATGTACCTAGTGAGTATCGCGTCTAATCTCGAAGAAGTAGTCTCGAAGAAGTAGTGACGAGAGGTCGACTTGACACTCACTAAGGTCCAACAGTATGATATAACGATGATAGAATAAAAGCAGTAGACATGTAAGACAGTGAATAGTAATTATGTATAAAGCACAGAAATCCAAGTAAATACTGGAACAATAACAATGGCCAATTTCTTTCCCCCAAATATCTAATACAAGTCAATATCCATGAAACAATGGCAAATAATCATGCGCACACAGGAATAAGACAATCGGCCGGAGTCATAAGGAAAATATCTATGCACTGCCGAGGATCGAACGACCAATCCCATAAGTGCATCTCTCAATGTAATCATATCATATCATAGTACAATTCACGTCCATGCACTGCCGAGTATCGAACGGCCCGTACCAAAAGTGCATTCTCAATTGTATCATCTTTGTGCACTGCCGAGGATCGATCGACCCGTCCCAAAAATGCACCTTTCAATCCGCCGTGGCGTACGGCCCGCTCCCATGAGAGTGGGGAAAATCACACATCGCACGCGGAATGTAAATTGCGAAGCGGTCACATGGACGCACAATAACTTATAAAACTTACTTTGCATAACCAATTCCTTTCAATTCAACAATTTCCATAAAGCCTCAGAGAAATAATACTATACATAACATGGTCTCATAGTACATATGGCATTACAAGGAAGCATATAAGGCATTACAAGGAAACATATAAGGCATTACAAGGAAGCATATAAGGCATTACAAGGAAGCATATAAGGCATGTTGTGGGCCTAACTACCCGGACATAACAATGATAGCCGCTATGTACGGACTCTCGTCACTTTGTGCGTACGTAGCCCCCAAAACCTGTGCACATAGCATACAAATCACCTATGGGGACAATTCCTTCTTACAATGTTAGAAAGGAGACTCACCTCGTGTCGAATCTACCTCTCGGACCACGAATGCGCCCGAAACTCCGAACTCTACACCCGAGGACTCGCAACTAGCCAAAAGGTGTACAATTATATCAATGCATGCTCAATGTGGGGAAATTATCCTATTTATTCAATAAAATCATCATTCTTGAAGAATTCCCAAAATTCACATTCTTGAAGAATTTCTACATATCAACCCCGGGCCCGCACGCTCGAATTCCAAAAATTCTCGAAGGAATCACTCTCTCATAGCCTGAGGATCATTAATACGTGAAACTACTTAAATTCATGGCCTTAAACGGACAAATTTGCAAATCCCTCGAAAGCCCTAAAACTCCTACCCAAATTCATGATTTTGATAAATTAGTAGAGGATTTAACTAGAAATTGATGTTTAAACTCGGTGCTAATAAGAAATTTACTTACCTCAAGCACTAGGTGGAAGGGCCTTCTTGAAAGCTATCAATTATCTCAAGGAAGAAGATGATAATGGGGAATGAGACTTAAATCCTGTATATAACTTAACTGCCCAGATTTCCCCTTCACCGCGATCGCGGCCAGCCAACTGGCCAGACCTCTGCGAACGCGGAGGAGGTCTTGCGATCGCGAAGAGAAAACAGGCCTGGTCCCGTCCCACCTCAGCGCGAACGCGGAGGCGAGGCTGCGATCGCGAAGGCCAGGGATCCAGACCATCGCGAACGCGGAGACAGGGATGCGATAGCAAAGGTCAGGGACCCGACCTTCCGCGATCGTGGAAAGATTCCTGCGAACGCGAAGAGAATTCAGCAGCCTAACCCCATTCCTTCTCCGCGAACGCGTCCCACCCCCCGCGATCGCGAAGAAGGAAACCAGATAGCAAAAATCTGGTTTTTTGAACTTGGCTCCCAGGGGTCAAAAACTTACCCGGGCCTATCGGGACCCAGCCCAAAGGCACTGGCAAGTCTGCATTCACGATACGGACTCGCTCGAACTTCCGGAACGTGAAAAACAACAACAAAAACTCGTAATTCGATCCCAAAACCAAATTGAATCCAGACTTTGAACTTGAAGTTCTAGAATTTATTTTAATGTGCCGAAATGGCCTATACTACTCGGAATGACTTCAAATTTTGCGAACAAGTCATAATTGACATAACAGAACTATTCCCGGTCTCGGAATTTCATTCGGACCTCGACATCATAAAATCACATTCCAAACCAAATTTCAAATTTAAGGAAATCCTTATTTCTATATCGAGCGCCGAAATGCTCCCGGGTTATTGAAAACCCATTCCGAACATACGCCCAAGTCCGGAATCATCATACGGAGCTACTGACACGGTCGGAACTCAATTTCGAGGTCGTTTGCTCAAAATGTTGACCGAAGTCAAACTTGGCCAAATAGGCCAACCTTAAGGAACCAAGTGTTCCTAAACTTCTCCAAACACTTCCAAATCCCGAACCGCCCGTCCTTGCAAGTCACAAATCACAAGAAGCCTCTATGGGAAGACTTATATAGGGTAACGTGGTCCGATAACGCAAAATGACCATTCGGGTCGTTACAAGGATCATATCCCAACATAACCCCACTACTATGTGTGAACCAATCCATACACCGGACCACATGGAATACCTCGAGCCATGATGCTCACTATCCACAACCATATACATATCAACAACAACCACACAAAGTACATGAAAAAAATGAATAATACAATATACTGCAAGCATGAAGACCATAACCAAGGCCCGATCAACCATTCAACTCCATACAATCCATCTCTCTCGAATTCCGCCACAAGTCCCAAAAATCACGACATCATGTGTAAATAGTCAGCAATCTCAAGTCTCATTGTAGCACAGAAGAGTAACCCATGAAACCTCTCAGAACACAAATAAGATCAACTCTCACCAATGGCAAACCTTCAATAATAGTTGTGCTGAGTAAACAAATTCGACCCGATGTTGAATACACTTTCTCATTAGGCCTACCCGTGGCTCCAAATCAATCACGATCTTTCTGAAATAGGTAGATAACCTTCAAAAAGTCTACAATAACCTATCCATAACACGTCCAATCAACCGTTAACCTCTTAGCACACCTTCACTATCTGCAACCAAGGGACAATCTACCTCCGAGAACCTTCCTTCTCTTAAACTCCCTAGGATACAAGAATTTCCCTGTCCCATCCCAACTCCACTACTTAAATGACTGACACATCCCTCATACACAATCATTTCACGAGGGATACTCCCATAATCCTTCCATGCAACATACTAGACAGTGCCAACATACTTGTAAACATCTAAAAATTTCCATGACGTCTAAAACACATGACCTTCCCCTCGACATTGAACCACAAATTCGTACATGAAAATCTCAACCCAACACATCACCTCGCATCTATCATGCCATCAAAGGAAAACATGAGAAACTCATTATCAACCCTGAATCACAAATATGATATATATTACGTTAGCCAAAAACCTTCCAATTGACTCACATCCAAGATAAAATCACAACACTTAACGTACTCCTCATGCCGGTAGAAGATATCTGTCTCAAGAAGTGGTAGAAATCATCGAGAACTCTTCGAAACCCATTAAAACAAGACCAAACCATCAAAACGCAATCTCTCTAACTCAACCAAGTAACTCAAGTCACCAAACCCTGAATAACATGTACAAGAGGGTTGGAAGGCTTGGAAGATAAACGAAAAAATAAGTTTCGTCGAAAGTCGACAAGTTGAAAATGTTATAACATGTAGTTTTGGGGTGAGACTAGGGTTCTTAAGATGATATGGAGGTTATGTTATGAATTATTTCAGTCTTACGATAGTCATGTGTTACATTTTGAATTCAAGGGAGTTGTGGAACAAAAGTTGGCAAAGGTTATCACAGGTCACATTCATAATGTGCTGAAAATAGGTCAAATGTAGCTGATCTCTTCTCCCAATATACTTTGAATTACAGGATTATCCACATACCAAATTAAATATATACAAGTCTAGTTTCTAATACATTAAATTTTTCATCGATACAATATTAGAGTAGATAGATATTCGTGTTTTCATGAGACTGCACAAGCAGCTCCCAATAGGACCCACTTTGGCGGTAGATGACTCTCCAACCTTTAAAGATCGGGAAAAGGCTCATTTGGGTTCATTGTTTCGACCCAAACAGACCTTATAACCTCAAAAAATACTTTCAAAGAAGTCTCCATGATTGTACAGTGAAAACCAAAGATACAAATATGAATCAAATGCTAGGAAACCCGTCGTGCTGGTGAGTTTCTTGTTCTTCTTGTGGTTGCTAATTTTGGTGTTATTCTAGCTCGTGTGTGTGGGGGGGTGGGGTGTTTTAAGTGGTATATGTTATGTAAAATACTCTTAGGAGGTTTTCATATCAACCCTAAGTGATTTACAGTATTTCAAAGTGATTCTAGTGCCAAGAAACCCGAAGTGCTTGCTAGTTTCTCTTCCTTGTTCTAGCGGTTGCATTGGAAGGATACTTTGGGGTGAAGTAATATCAAATTCGAGTTATTCCATCTGTTTTAAGGTAAAGAACCTCTTACTCCACATGTATTTGAGTTTATCCAAGTTACGACTAAGTCGTTGAAGCTAGAACTTGTGAGATATCGATCGAATGGCTTGTTAGTAATGTTGTTGATTGTTGGACTCTTTGGGAGGTGTTCATGCAACGTTTTATGGCTGGAGAATTTATGGAATAACCTGAGTATATTGTGTTGTTACTTTCAACATTTACCTAAATATAAATAAGATGGAAAGAGTTCAAAATATAGTGTTATTAGACATGAACTGAGCTTGCCTCTAGACTTGTTATTATCCTGGTTATGTTCCATATAGCTGCAGATTGTTGCTGCAATATAGGACGTGAAAATGTAACAAAATTGGAGGAGATGCTGACCGTTATAATAGAGTTGATGGTTCGTTGTACGCTAGTTGTACTTTTCGTAGCTTAATGATAGCATCATTGTCATGGTTGTAGATTAAGGTGCGACTAGTCAAGTTTAACATGGTTATTGGGCAGATTGCTATACGTATGTTAAGGATAAACTTTTATATCATTTGGCGTGATCCCATAACTACATGTGTTTGATAATGAGACATAAAGTGAAGTTCGTACTCCTAAATTTATGTACATTATCCTAGTCTCATAAGTTACAGTATTCTCCCTTATCGGCACTTTATATTTTGTTAAGTATTGTCTTCTTCCAGTCAAGAGAGAAGAGAGCCTATACACACACACACACACACACATATATATATATATATATATATATATATAGTATTACAATATTTTAACCATCAGCCAGTTATAACCGGTGGGCAGGCCCCTATTGGGCAACCTCTGATCAAATGGTAAGTTATATATTAAGCCTACCGTGGTCAAGCGCCTATAACCGAGCTTAGAATAGCCCCGAGCCTAGTTTGGCCAAGAGCCTAGGAGCAAGCCTACTACAGCAAAGCAATTACACGTACCGAGCCTTATAAGGACGAACAACTATTCTACTTACTATATTGAGAGTGATGAGTCAACATCAGCAGGTAAGCATATCTCCAGATCATCTTTGACTCCTAGTTATTATATTATCCCTTCAGGTTCAGCTTTCAGTTATTCTATTACCTTACATACTCGGTACATTATTTCATACTAACATCCCTTCTGCCAGAGACTCTATATTTCATGCCTACAATTCTTGGTAGACCTTTCTAGTAGACAGAGCCAAACATCATTTTGATCGGTTAGCTCCACTCTCCCGAAGTTATCAGGTCTATACTTTGGAGTACATTTAATATATACACACTTGATGGGTAGGTCGAGGCACTGTCTCGATCACGCTACAATTCAGTTATCTCTAGAGGCTTGTAGACGAGTCATGTATATTTTGTATATCAATAGATGTTCATGGCCACCTTGACGCCCTACATAGTTATATATATATATATATATAAC